>VDFB02371949.1:0-22119 GCA_007258455.2 Sequoia sempervirens
TGTTGTCAAGTGTTGTAACCTACTTTCACACTTTTCTAGGACCCTTTCATCACAATTCGACTAAATAACCCATTTTTATTACTTATCGAGTCTTATTTTAAAGTGTTGGAAGGTGTTGTAACCCACTTTCATGCTTTTCTAGAATTTTCATCACTAATTCAACCATTTCTCATGTTTAAATGACCCCTTAATACACTTTTTGGCCCCCCTTAAATGTGTTTTTGAGGATATTCTTGTTAGACAACATTTACTGCCATGTAATTCCCGACACCCACTTAATTTTCTTAAGTGGGACTAAGTCTCCAATGGGGGTGACTTAGTCCTTTTTTGGCACAAAACTTAAAATTATTTCAAATTTTTGGCAAGATTTCATTCTCTAGCCCTTGAGGTCAGCCTGTGATGTGTTATTTTCAAGAAATTTAGTAAGAACAAGTATAAATAAGGGTTGTTCCTCTCATTTTAACCCCTATTCACTCATCTATTCATCCAAGCATTCACTCAAGCAATCAACTTAATCATTGTCAAGTGTTTAAGCACTCTAAGCATAATCAAGTCATCCATTGGAGCACTTCATTGCATATCTTCAGATTTCCACATCAAGGGTTTGGTAAGTCTATGACATTGCATGTTGTTTATTTGTCATTCCATTTTCATTTCATTTCATTATCTAGGGTTTTATTAACAAAGTGGGATTTGAACAAGGAAAATCCCTATACTCTAACCATTTTTCCCTCTTTGCATGTGTGTTTGTAGAGACTTTGTAGGAAGATTTGTCAAAGAAATAAATGTTGAAAAGTGCTCAAGAAGTCATCAAATCTATTTAAGTCAACATAACTCTAATTGAAGCTTGGAGACCCTTTTTATCCCATTTTCTATAGAATTAAGAGCAGACAACTATCAAAAAAGCAAGCACAAACCTGAAGCTACAAGATCCTGTCTCAAGATTCCCAAAACCTGTAGGTGGACTAAGTTGCCACTAGTGGTGGATTAGTCCTACTGCAAGGCCTAAAAAGTGGATTCTACATTTTTGGATACCCATTTGGTAGATTCCTATTCTGGCAAGTTCTTCCCTAAACTAGGACTAAGTCACCCAACTTGGCGCGTGTTTCCTAGTCAACACTTTTAGTCAATTTTTTTAGGATTTTAGAATCTCTCCACATCATATTTTAGATTCCAAGTGCGTGTCTCCAATTCTGTTCAAGTATTTCATCATTTACTTACTTTTTAAGGTATTTTTGCATATCATAGTGTGTTTTCCAGCACTTCACATTTCTTACGTTTTGCATCATTAAATCATTTTATTTTCATATTAGTGCATTACTACATCATAATTAGACATATTACATTTTATTTACATTAATCTTGAGTGTAGAAATTTTCATTTTGGATCCCATCTCTTTCTCCTTTTAGGTGAAAAACCCTAAGAGGAGCTAAAGTAGTTGAGCAATCCAAAATCATTGTACTCACAATGAAGATATAAATTATCAGACATATATAGAAGAAGAAAAAACCTAAAGCAAAAGTGGAAGCAAATAAACATGATTATATCCAGTTGATTATAAAAATGTTGATGATGAATATTATGCAAATAAACATGATTATATCCTTGTTGCTCATGATTTTTTATATGAAATAGAGATGGACATGTTTAATTTAAATAAAGTGGATGTTGAACTGCATAACATTGGGAAGTATATTGATGTTCTAAAAAATTTAGATCTATATGTGCAACCAATGAGTGATGAAATTAGTGGTGAGACTGAATATGATTTCTTCTTTATAGAAATTGACATGTTTTATTTCAATGAGGAGTGTATTGGTGTGAAAGAAAATGAAGATGTTTGTTCAATTGTTAATGAACAACTTTTAGATTATAGTGAATCTTTGGCATATAGGTCAACATGCTTATGTAATACCACTCCAGTCTGTGCACTGCTAATATTTATTATGACACTGAACCCTAGTTTAGTGATGAAATTAATTATAATCCTTCTACATAATTCTTAAGGTGTGCCTTTTGTTCTAGGAGTGTGATACTCTAATGTTGGATGTTACTTACGTGACCTTATTCATGATAGAGATTAGAATATAATGTGTAGTATGATTATGGTGCACATTTCTATTAGATATTTTCATTTCCCACACATATATATATATATATATATATATATATATATATATATGGTATGTGCAAAATCATGATGGGCCAAAAAGTGGCAATATGATGGGTATGTGGTTGACAAATTCCTTTTTACCCAAAATTGATGAAGCGAAAAGAGTTTTCAAAGGAGATTCTCAACATTCCACCAATATAAATTATGCTTTACTTTGAATTTAATAAATAATTATTATTCATTTTCTATTTGAATTACAACTAAAGTCCTGATTGATAAGCTGATTGAAAAATATCTCTAGCTTTCAGATGACATCACATTTTTTGAATCCAAAACATGTGTCACATTCTATCCTTTGTATACTATAGGATTAAGAAAATAATAATGAATTTCATGAATTTTTGACCAAGTTAAGGTGGTCAGACATATGAGGTTTTATATTTTTTAAAATTTGTAATAAAAATTCATAATTAATTATTTAATTGGAAAAAAATTACAAAAAATTATGCATCACATTGGGACATGAGTCCTCTAGTTATATCTAAAATCTTATAAAACTAGCAGGCACATATACATGCATGCAATGATCAATCAATAGGGTGAACCGCAAATGGCTATTGGTCGAGTGTGAATATTTTTTTATAGGGTGCAATCGGGGGGTGGGGGGGTAAAGAGCCAATATGAAACAATGTGAAGTTATTTCATATTGGGCGGATGTTATAAATTTGAACTCAATGTAAAATTGAAGGTTATAAATGAAAAAACCTTCACATAAAAAATATTTTTTCTATATATATTGATTCAATATGAGTAAAGTATTATAAACTCAAATCTCACATGAAGAACTATTTGCATGGCTTGTTTTGGAATGAAAATCCATTACTTGGAAATTCAATATCAAATTCTAGAATAAAATTATGTGTCACATTGAAGGAATGGTTTTAAATTTATTAAATGGTTTTCCTTTTTTAAATAATTATTAGTCATGTGTTTTATCATTGAGATTGAATTAACCAGAGTTATTTTTGAAAAGTGGTCCCATTAGTAGGGGAAAATCATTCTTTTAAAAAGTTATTTTTTTATTGTTTTTATTACTTATAATGGTCATGATAAATGAGTTTTCAAAATAGGGAAGATGTTACAAATAGTATTTACTTTGTAATTTTGTGAATGTGATGAAAGGAAACACATACTCTGTAGTGTGATTTTAATTGAATTAGAAGGTACACATTGTTTTTCAGGGAACATGAGAAAGATGTTACCAAATTTATGATTTGTGCACAATAGAGAAATTGTAAAAGAACTATTGCATGACAGATCCTCTCCATAGTTAAGTCGATGGAGAAATTGTCGAAAACTTCAAAAAAATAAATTGAACAAACAAAAGGATATTAGAAACAATAAAATTAGAAGGTGGATGTTATGAATTTGAACTCTATGCACAATTGAAGGTTATAAATGAAATAATTTTCACACAAAGATTATTTTTCGTATATATATTCATTGAATATGAGTATAGTAAAGTATTATAAACTCAAATCTAACGTGAATAACTATTTGCATGACATAGGTAAATCATTTTTGCGTTTTGGAATGAAAATACATGAGTTCAAAATTGGCTATTAAATTATATGCCAAGTTGAAGGAATGGTTTTAAATTTATTCAAGTCTTTTGCTTTATTAAAGACTTATTAGTCATGTATTTTATCGCTGAGATTGAATTAACAAGAGTTCTTTTGGAAAACTGGTCCCATTAGTATAGTTACATCCTATATTAGTAAGATTGGGGGAACAAGTATTCTTTTAAAAAGTTATTTTGTTATCATTTTTATTAGTTACAATGGTAATGGAAAATGAGTTTTCCAAAAAGGAAAGATGTTATAAATAATATCTACTTCGTAATTTTGTGAATGCGATAAAAGGAAACACATACTTTGTATTGTAATTTTAATTGAATTACAACAATTTGTGTACACATGTATATATGTAATAATAGACATCATGGATATTCATCATACATTATTATTTTACTTGAATTAGAAGGTACACCTTGTTTTGAAGCAACATGAATAACATGATACTAAATCTATACAAGAATTTGTGCACAAATGTATGTATGCAAGAATAAATATATGGCGTTATATGTAGAACCACAAACCCCATGCTTGTTTTCCTCCTTACCATATTGGCATCATGGAGCCCCATGGACTCTAGCCTAACCCCTAAGCAAGATAAGGATGAAAAGTGCATGGGAGATCTTGTGCAGTTCCATTGTACATCAGACAAGAGAAATCTTAGGCAAACTCAAATTTTTCCATATATAATATCTAATATTGTTGTGTTTTCATTGATGTTGCTACTTGAAAGCAAGAACATATCATGGTTTTGAATCCCTTCGCATGCTTAAACCTAGTTCCTACAAATGGAATATAAGGGTATGTTAGTGGACAAGGAAGAAAAATAAAAAAGGAAGGATAAAAAACAAGTATATCTAGGTAAAATTAATATTTACAATGTGAGGCTAAATATAATGAATAAATTTTACAACTAGTTACCCTGAGCTATCTATTGACAATGGGAAAGTGTTGTACGTACACTGTTGATTGTCTTCAATGAGGATAAGTTGCAGTGGAGCAAGTCATAAGGGCATGAAAAAAATTTAGATAGAGTTCACAATATAGTAATTTACTTCAATGTGTATTATACTTTTGGCAGAATATAAACAAAATAATATACATATACAATAAAATAGGTTAGCACCACTCGCTGAAAATAGAAATAGGTAAAGAGGAATATTTGGAATGCATGGAATCTTGGCAAGGGATTTCCTATAAGAAATCTATTGGAGAAGTTAGAAAGAGAGTTATGGAAATAATGAGAAATGCAATGATGGGTATGATGGGATTTGAAGGCAATAAAAAATAGTCACATACAAAATGAAAACCAACTCAACCATGACATTGTAAATGGTTTAGTTGAAAGGATAAATAAACACCATTCTCATGCGCTTCCAGGGATAAACAATGTTATGGTATTAACAGATTGTTTATTCGATCCGAAGAAAATGAGAGAAGGGTTGTGTTGTTGTTGACAGCCATGTAACCCAACGCTCGTTGTCCTCCCTTCCATATTCACATCATGAAGCCTTGTGGGATCTAGAAAAACCCCCTAGCAAGAAAAGGAGTCAAGGTCCATGTACAATCCCATGGAATCTTATCCTATACTAGACAAAAAGATACTTGGTGAAGGACAATTGTTTTCAATCAAATTTTGTAACATTGTAGTGTTTTCTTTTAGCTTGAGAAGCTCATCGAAAGTAGATATTCTAGGAAATAATTAGCATAATGGGGTTTCAAGGCCACTACAAGAAGATGGATAAGAGCAATATATATAACAATGCACAATAAGTAAAAAGGTCCATCTAAGTTCACAATGGTAGTTTAAATCTACCTATATTAAAAATACAACTGCAATGTAAGGAAGAATGTAGTAAAAATAGTCAACAAATTGACACGCCAATTGTTAAATAGATTGGCTACTGATACATATGGTGTTTGAATCCCTTTGCATTGTTAAGCCTAGTTCCTACAAATGCAATATAAGGGTATGTTAGTGGACAAGCATGGAAAATAAAGAAGAAAGGATAAAAAGTAAGTACACAGGTAAAATTAATATATACAATGTGAGGCTAAAAGCAATGAATAATTTTATTAGTTAGACAACCAAATCTATCTATTGATAGTGGGAGAGTGTCATACTTACAAACATTGTTGGTTGTATTCAAGAATGATGAGTTGCATTGGATTGACTCATAGTATCAGGAAATAATTTGAAATAGAGAGTGCACAACACACTAATTTTCTTGAATGTGTACAAACATACTTTTTTCAATTCATTTATCACTTAAATAGTAATCTCTATGCAACATTAGCATTATACTCATTACCATATGACTAGTTCTAGTTAAATGTTATTTCTTTCATAAAAATATATAGTTAGCATCACTAATCATTTCACCTCTTCTATTCTTCATGTACCTGGCACTAAATATTATAGACAAATAGAGAACACTTGTCTAGGGATTTTACTGATAGCCTGTAGCTTACCTCTTAAATAAAGGATTTTCCTAAATTTTCCTCATTGGTCAATAAGCTTTGCAAAGAAATCATAAATTTACAATTGACAAGAAAATTGTTACATAATAAATGTGTTTTTAATAGGTCTTTGACAATTTCCTTTCTTACATAGTAAATGTCCTTTTAATAGCTAAAATTTTGAGTTGAGAAGCAAACTATTATATAGATTGGTTCAGGCATGATATAAGTTTATCTTTGTCCTAGTTTTGATATTCATTAGACCTAGAAGGACACTTTTTTTTTTCATTAAATTTGTAGGTGAATAATGACTAAGAACCAAGAGTAATTAACATTCAAAGAAAGTTTAAATTGAATACAAACTCATTAAACTGATGGAATAAATAATTTATGACTCCTGATTTTTCCATAATGAAAAAACTTATAACATTCATGCAAATTTTAAATGTGACATAAAGAAGTTTTCAACAAAAAAGAGAAATTATATCAAATAAATATAATCTACTAGCAATTCTATATTGGGAATGCTAATATGTAAATTATATAACAATTATTGTTTTCTTAGAATAAAAAAACAAGACTACTTATATTCAAATTTGCTAACTCTTCAACAATACATTTCATCTATTAGCCATATACAAGATATTTCAAATTTATATGATAATAAATTATCAATTATTAGCCATATATAAAATATTTAATATATATTACAATATATTGTCAACTATTGCCTGTATAGAAAATATTTGAAATATATATGGAAATAAATTGTTTAGTTGTCCTTGAAATTGTAATGTGTGTAAACATATCATATAATCATCCAACTGATTTGAAATATTTGAAAGAAACAATCACAGGAAAATTGATGCATCATGCTATAATAAAAAAGATGATAGGTCAATAAATGTGCAAATATGTAGATGCAAACATAGGTATAAATTATGTCCATATTTCGAAAACAGAAGTCTTAGCATCCCATAGTCAACATTTAAAAGTAAAAGCTATGAGAAATGATCAGAAGTGCAAAAGAGCAGTCAAAGTGTAGGTTGGCTAGTGGAGCCTTTTTTTGGAGTAGGAGTAGATATCTTCATTATGTCTTCAAGCAATAGTTTTCACTTTGCTTCGAAATCAACTTTCGATGCTTTGAAAATCGTTGTTTTTAGCTGATCCTCAGAATTATAAGTTTTTGTTCTAATCAAAGCAGTAAAGATGTATGGTTTATAGATAAGGCCTTTAATAACAACAACAGGATCTGTTGTAGAATTAGAGCTGTCCTGCAATGTGTAGAGATCTTTTGCTAGAATTTGCAGCAAAATAGTGGCGACTTCATCAAAAGCAATACACCAAAGGCTGCCTGAATGGTCTTGTAGCTCTAACTATAGAAGATAGAGATAGTTGCATTCCTCAATTTCCATTTGGCAATGATCAAAAAAACCAAACATCATCATGGGGGTGTGTGCATTTTATTTTGCATTCTTTACCATTAATTAGGGTAACAAAAAGACTCAGTTTTCGTAATTCGAATAGTTGCTTTAAAAATGGCTTCAATAGTTTCTAGCAAACAGAGGCAGTTGTTTAAGATAAATGCAATAGTAACTCTATCATTTGAAGGATGTAGCCTATGAGGTGTAGAAGAAGACGAAGCCACTTTGTTTACCTTAATTGGGCCCTTGGATCTAAGAGTGTTTTCCTCAAGAATAGAAGGGTTAATCTTAAGGACTATTCTTGTTGATGTGTTGATAAATTGTCCATTAAAGTAGCCTACATGGCCACCATAGACAACAACAATGAATATTTCATCAGAAACATACATCTGCTCCAAGGTATCACCTCTTTCTTGCCAACTTGGGCCCCACAAATTAACATCAATAAAATAATTGGAGATATCATATAGTTTAATGGTTCATCTGATTGTTTTAGTTCCATTTCTCCTATGGACAGTTGAAATGTACCCAACATGCACTACAATACCAATAATATCAACCAAGTTGTTATCACTATAGTTGGTTATGTCACTAACCGTCACAAAAGAAAATAATTTTTTTGGGATGGGAATCTCATCTTCACATCATTTTATTGTTAATTTTTCATCCAAAACAATTTCAAAATTATTATTTAATTTATTGATTTTTTTATTGGCTTCCTTGACCAATCCCCTCGATATTAAATAAGTTGACCCCACCTCAACTCGACCGTAATGTGTATTTCTATCCCCTCCATATCTATAATTTCAAAACAAAATATTTACCCTTCACCTCTTTGTTTGTGGAAATGATGCATCTCCCTAATATGTGTTACATGCCCTTTCACTATCCAAACATTTTGATAAATTTTCAAAGCTTTAATAGGGCTGACCTTTGGAGGGTTGTTTTGTTTCTTAGGGGACAATTGTACACCAAATTTAGGGGCCCATTTAGAAGGAGAAGGTGAGTCAGGTGCCAACATTTTCTCTTCTTGCTGCTTGAAAAAATACCTCTAGGGGTCCCAATAATTTGACAATCAGGCATAATCACAAGTAAGTTGGATATGATTAAGGCCCTAGAAAAGAAGCAAAACAATATATTAGACAAATTATATGAGGCATAAATGAAAGAGAGAGAATTTTTTAAGATATATAAGAAACAACGTTGCCCACCTTGAATCTTGGATATTCCTATAGACGTAGTCTTTTAAACATACGAGTATGTTTAAAAACAGGCCCTTAAGTGGCAAAAAAATCAGAAACATAGAGTTAGGAAACTTAAGATAAAAATTTGAATAAGTTATCTATATTATTTCAAAAATATGTAAGAATAGAATCTATAGAAAATTGAATGTAGTTTCTAAACTACTAGGTTTTCTTAAAAAAAAACATCTATTTCATGAAAATTTAAAATTTCAATGTAGTAGTGCTTAAATTTCAGGAAAACATAAGAAGTAGGTGTTTTTCTGACCACCTAACCACAATAAAATAATAATTTTTTTTTTTATAATATTTTAGATATAAGTAGAGGACTCATGTCCAAATATGATGCATATTTTTTTGTAATTTTTTTCCAAGTAAATAATTAATTATGAATCTTTTATTACAAATTTTTAAAAATATAAAACCTCGTATGTCTGATCACCTTAAGTTGGTCAAAAATTCATGAAATTCATTTTTTTTTTTTAATCCTATAGTATACAAAGCATAGAATTTGACACATGTTTCAGATTCAAAAAATGTGATACCATTTGAAAGCTATAGATTTTTTTCAATCAACCTATCAATTAGGACTTTAGTCATAATTCAAATAGAAAATTAATTATAATTATTAATTAAATTCGAAGTAAAGAGTAATTTATATTGGTGGAAAGCTAAGAATCTCCTCTAAATACCCTTTTCGTTTCATCAATTTTGGGTAAAAATAAAGTTGTCAGCCACATACCCATCATATCGCCACTTTTTGGCCCATCATGATCCTGCACATACCCATACAAGGGACCCAATTTTCAAGGCACCTGTAAACAAAATATGATTCATATAGAAGGGAGGGTTCCTATTTGTAAACGCTAGCCATCAAACAAGACAACCTTGTATTGCTCAAGCTTCCCTTCATCACCGCCAAATTTTTTGAAGGAAAAAAGCTAAAGGATGAGAGAGGGAGCAAACATCGCCAGCATTGATGGAATGAATTTCAAATAGAGTCAAATTAAAATGTTTCTTTGCAGCCTACAAAGACAAGTGTAATCAAGCAAAACACACATCATCACACCAAATGGATAGAACAAGAAAAAAAAAGGATGGAAAGAGATATATTTTTATGTGTTCTAAAAGATCAATGCATGCCTACTTTCATATCTATATCCTCTACTAGGGCCAGCCATATATGTATACACCTAAATGATAATCAAGAAACAACAACAAGAAAGGTATGAAACAATAACAACAATTTTGTAGCAGACACAATGAAAAGGTTGGACAAACTTACATAATCAGAGACTACAAGTTGGTGGATGGCATCCTTAGAGCCGTACTCTGTAGCATGACTTGTAGGGGGTGACACCAAATAAATCACCAAATCAATTTTTGGGGGCTCTAGAGACCCATCCACGAAGCCCAACTCTGAAAACATAGTTCTGGAACCCTTTAAAGGAAAGAAATCTTCCAACTATAGTTGACTGATTGACAACTCTATACCACAATAAAAATCAAAGATTAATGTATTCCAACATTCAATGCCAACTGATGGAGAACTCAAAATGCATGGAATTTTCTTGCTATTTTTGTATAAACACCTATATGCAAACATTTGTATATGTTGCATGGCAGAACACGAGCGTGGACACGGGCGAGAGAAAAGGGATTTCAAAATTCAAAGCAATGGAAAAGGAAATGGAGCAAGATCAGAAAACCTACAGTCGAATTAGGAGCTGGAGTCGAGTTAGAAGCAAGGTAAGGATGACCAAGATAATGTGGACTCCAGAGAAAAAATAGAGGTGGAACTTGGGGGAAAGGAAAATCTGGAGATTAACCCTGCTGCATCCTCCACCAGTAAAAACAAGAAAGCTAAAGGGGGAGTGGGGACCACAGGCGGCATTGGAGGCAATCACAAACCCTGGACCTTTCTATTCGAGGTAAAACCTAATGGAAAATCATCTTTCCCTCCAGTGCAAAATATCTCATCCCTAGTTAGAGGTAAGTTTGCTATTTCTATTTTAGATCTGCTCATTGACCATAATATAGTCCTAATGGAACGAACTCTGATTGGGAAGTTCATGGGCCTTAGACCAAATATTGAAGTGGTCAGGGAGTTTGTTAAAAATAAATGGAGAACTAGCGGGAAAGTCTCAGTTGCTGCTCTTCCAAAGGGTTTTTTTGTGTTTGAATTTACTTGTAGAGAGGATATCACGGCTATTAGAAGTGGAGGTCCTTGGGTGATAGGGAAATCTTCCTTGGCTCTAAAGAAGTGGTCCTCCAACTTGGATATATCGGATTCCATCTTTGAGAATGTCCCAGTTTGGGTTAGACTTCCAGGCCTGCCCTTGGAGTACTGGAGTGAAGACATCTTTCATGGTATTGCAAGCTCCTTTGGTGAGCTCCTTTCGATTGACAAAATGACAGTTGCTAGAAAGAGATTGGTTTTTGCGACGATATGTGTGGGAGTCTCCTAGGGAGTAGATCTACCATCTTTGATTGAGATCCAATTTAAACTGGGTTCCTCAGTATAGAATATAGAGTTTGAAACCATCCCGTTTTCCTATTTCAAGTGTAGGAAATTTGGTCACTGGGAAAAAAATTGCCCCCTAAATGCCACTTCAGAGAAAGAAAAACCAGCAGGACCTGGAGAAAAGGCATGGAAAAAAAAAAGAATGACTCAAGAGAAGAAAGGAAGGAAAATAAAAAGCAGGAACTAGAAAAGAAAGAGTCTGATATTTAGAGTATCTCTCTAGAGATTAAAGTGGTCATGGAGTCTAAAGGTGAGATCCCTAATGAACCTCATTACATGAATCTTGTTAAAACATCTTCATCTAAGGAAAGGGATTCCGATGAGGACACCTTAGTTGGAGAAGGAGATCAGAACCTTTCTACTTCCTTATCCCAAATGATAGTCCCTTCTGATAGAAACGAAGAGATCTCAAGTTTGGAGGATATTCCTAGTGAGGGCTTGTCCTTGGTTCTGAATATTCCTCTTCCCTCCTCGTCTTCTAATAATCTTCCCCCTCAGGGAGTAGTGTACCTAACGAATCCCAACTCCACAGATAGGGTTAAGGATTCCCTTGAAAATCTAGATCACACAACAGATCTTTCCAGTAATGTCTTGTCTTGTCAAGAGAATGGTAACATAGACACTTTACCTTGGGAACAAAGAATACCAACTGAAAAGGAATGGGAGTCTAGTAGAGAGACGAATAGCCAAGATGAGACTGATAAAGAGGAGAATATATCAAAGAAGAAGATAGAAAAAAACAAACAATGGAAGACCCCAAGTGGCATTTCTACCAGATCAAGAGTCAAGGCAGATTGTGGAGCAGTAAAGAACTCAAGAGGCAAAAAGTCTTCGAAAAAGAAAAGAGAGATGAATAGTTTTCAGGATATTGCGGATGGGTCTCAGAAAACCATCCCGAAATGTCTTAACTCCCCTGGTATCTAATGAATATTATGTCCTGGAATATTAGGGGACTCAATAGCCCCCACAAGCAGGATGTTCTTCGCAATTTCATTAGAGATCACAAGTCGGAAATTCTTTTAATTCAGGAAACTAAAATGTCAAAGGAGAAAATTGAAAAGATGAAAATTTTCCTGTATTACAGTAACCAGGGTAATAATTCGAATGGTGCTTCTGGAGGAATTGCAACTTTCTGGAATAGCCACACAATCAAAGGTGATCCGATATTGGAAGGTACGAATCATATAGCCACTAGATTTGCACATATAAGAGATAACTTCAGTTGGATTCAAGTGAATATATATGCTCCTAATGGAAAAGGAATGAGAAAATATTTTTAGTTGGAATTAGTTGCCTTTAGGAGGATTCTTGATAAAGAATCTTGGATTTTTATGGGGGATTTTAACACACCCTTAATGAATGGAGAAAAATTTGGGGGATCCTAGATCAATTTGGAGAGTAAAGAGGATCTTCAGAATTTCATTGATAATCAAGGGATGATAGATCTGGATCTACATGGAGCTTCCTTTACCTAGTCTAATCGTAGAAAGGGGTTGGATCTCATATAGGTCAGATTAGATAGATCTTTAATCTCCAATCATTGGTATTTTGATTATTACTACTCCCTTAAAGCTCTTATGAGAATTGGTTCTGATCATTTTCCTATTAGCTTCACTGTGGATCTAATAAAAAAGAACATTCCTTTCAAATTTGAAAAAATGTGGATCTCTCATCCTACTCTTAAAGAGGAAATAAGGAAATGGTGGAATTTAAGAATTCAAGGAGCTGCTATGTTTAGAGTTGCAAAAAAGTTAAGGGAAGTGAAATGTAATTTTAAAAAATGGAAAAAGGAATCTTTTGGGAACATCTCTAGGATTAAGTCTAATCTACAGATGGACTTGGGAGAAGTTCAATTTAAAATACAGAAGGAGGGTTACTTCAATGACACTAAGGAAAAATAGAATGAGCTCCTTATGAAGATGCATGATGTAATTGGAAAGGAGGAGGAGTTCTGGAGACAAAGATCTAGAGCTCTTTGGTTATTAGCAAGAGACAGAAACAACAAGTACTTCCATCTATCAGCATCAAAACACAGAGCTGTAAATAGAATAACTCAAATAGAAGTGAGTAGAACCAGGTATGAGGAGGAGGAGGATATTAGAAACCAGGCGAGCTCCTTCTTTAAACATCTTCTCTCAGCAAGTGATGAAATAAACCAAAATGAGCAGGATCAATTAGTTGAAGCTATACCAAGAATTATCAACCAGGAAAATGACTCTTTTTTGACATCTATCCCCACCAATGAGGAAGTCAAGCGGGCTGTCTTTTCCTTTGATGGGAGTAAAGCTCTGGGTCCTGATGGTTTCCCTTTATTTTTCTTTCAATGGCTTTAGGAGATTGTTGAAGAAAATGTGGTAAATGTTAAATAATTTTTTGGATCCATAAGTCTTCTAAAAGAATTAAATGCAACCTTCTTGGTTCTTATTCCCAAGAAACCTGGAGCTAATAATTTTGAGGCTTTTAGGCCTATAAGTCTCTGTAATTCTTTATACAAAATCATCTCTAATAACCTCTAGAATTTTAACTTTTTTTCCTTCCTTTATTTCTCCTCAACAGAATGGCTTTGTCCTTGGTAGACAAATTCTTGACTCTATTGTTACGGTACATGAGAATATTCACTCCTTAGTTGAGTCGAAGACTGAAGGCTTCTTATTAAAGCTTGATATCTCAAAATCCTATGATACAGTTGACTGGATTTTCTTATTTAAATTTTTAAAGGCTTTTGGTTTTTGTAACAGGGTTATCCAATTGGTGGAACAACTTGTGTCCACGGCTTCCATATCGATTATGGTCAGTGGATCCCCCACCTCTTTTTTCCAAAGCACCAGAGGTCTAAGGCAGGGTGATCCTATCTCTCCTATTTTATTCACTATTATGGCTGAAAGTTTAGGCAGGAATCTAAAAAAATTGGTCAAATTTAAACTTCTTTTTGGTCTCAAACCTTCCTCAGGCAATCTGGTGTGTTCCCATCAACAACTCGTTGATGACACTATGCTTATGGGTCAAGCTACGGTGTCTGAAGGAAAATCTATAAAATAGTTTCTTGACAATTACGGGAGAGCTTTAGGATAGCTGATCAACAATAAAAAAAGCTCTTTGTTCTTCTGCAACACTCCGGATCATAGATAGGCTAAAATTGCCAGAATTCTAGGTTGTAGGGTGGATTCCTTTCCTGCCACCTACCTTGGTCTACCCTTAAGCTTGAAACCTCCTGAGTCTTTCTGGATCTCGTTGGATGAAAGATTTAGTAAGAAGCTTGTGGGCTGGAAAGGAGCCCTACTAAGTCAAGCCAGAAAACTTTAGCTCCTCAAAGCCTCTCTCCATAATCTGCCTATCTATGCCCTGAACCTATTTAAGATTCCTGCTAAATTTGTTGATGCCATTGAAAAAATTCAAAAAATATTTCTTTGGTCGGGTGTTGAGGAAAAAAAAAGACTTCCCTTAATTGGCTGGAATCTGGTTTGTAGACCTAAAAAGGCCGGAGGACTTGGTTTAAGAAAAATCAAAACAGTCAACAAAATCCTCTTAGCTAAACAAATCTGGAGAATCTCCTCTTCTTCTAGGGAGTGGATTGATATTTTGGCTAGCAAATATTTAGAAAACAACTACTCGTCCATTATAAAGAAGGATCCCCACCTTCTTCCCAGAGGGTCTATATGCTAGAATAATATAATCAATGCAAAAAATATTGTGGATGATGGTATTGGATGGCAAGTGAGAAATTGTAATCATACTAGATTCTGGGAGGACAGATGGCTTTTTAAGGAGCCCATTATAAAAATCAACTCCTTCAGTGAATGGGTAGAGATTTGTAAGGTACGGTTTGGAAATTATGTGAAAGATTACAAAGTGAATGGTAATTGGGTGGACTTGTACAGTGTTAGTCAGGCTTTGGCTCCTATCCAGTCTTCTCTGCTAGCAGTTAGACTTAGTTTTGAGCAGCTGGATGATCATGCGGTTTGGATAAATGAACCCTCTGGAAATTTTTCAGTGTCATCTGCTTTTGCTAGGATTACTTCTTCTCTGGACCATCCTCCCTTCTAGTCTAAAGCTTGGTTCAAACATTTGATACCTAAAATTAATATCTTCTTTTGGATCCTTCTCCAAAACAAGGTGCTCACGATTGATAACTTAAGTAAACGCAGATTTCAAATTCCTAATAGATGCTTTCTTTGTAAGATGGAGGTTGAATCTATGCATCATTTATTCCTTCATTGCTCATTTGCTACTTCTATCTGGAAAAAAATCATCAAGTTATGGCACCTTCCTTGGGTTTTCCCTTCGTCCATTGAAGACTTCTTCACTAAATGGAAAGTCCCGACTAGAAATCCTAGGCTCAGGCTTTTATGGGACTTATCGTTCCCTCATGTTGCTTGGGGCCTCTGAAAAGAATGCAACAATAGAATTTATAGGGGTAAAGAAGACTCTGTGGATATTGTCTTTGATAAAATTGTCAAATCCTTGAAAGAAAATTTCAATGCCTTGGTTCAGAAGGACAACATGCCCATGAAAGCAGAGCATTCACTCTATGACCTAATTGTTGCTAAAGATTGGAACATAAGCCTAGATTTGTCTAGAACCATAATGAAGGCCAAGAAGTACAGAGAGGGTGTTTGCTGGTCTTTTCCGCCAAACGGTTGGATCAAAGCTAACTTTGATGGTGTGGCTAAAGGTAATCCGGGGGTGGCGGGATGTGGTGGAGTTATAAGGGATTCCTTTGGAATTTTCATTGGAGCGATTGCCTGTCCTCTTGGTTCCCAAACAAATCATTCGGTGGAGGTTGCTGGTGCTTTTCACATCATAAATTTAGCCCAAAGTCTTAACATTAAAAATCTGTGGCTTGAAGGAGATTCCAAAAACATAATCGACTACCTCTATGGAAAGTCTCCCCCCTCATGGACCATTAAATCATGGGTTGAGGATGCCATATTGACTTTGCCTAAATTTGATAAAGTTAAAATATCACATGCTTATAGAGAAGCCAATACTATTGCATATTTTTTCGCTAATGAAGGAGTTAGGAGTAAAGATGTGTGTACCTAGCTTAATATTAGCGATCTAAACTCTAATGTCTACGCCCTATTAAATTATGATAAATCACATGGAAAAGCAACGTGTTATCCCTTTAATGAGGACAGGTTGGATCTTTCACATCACAATCATTAGAGTGCATGGGACCGAGCCCAGCGGCTTAATCTGCAAGAAAGCTTTGAACGCTTTGTGGGTTCTTAGATTTGGTGGGGCCAATTTTAGTAAAGCTTTCGTTTGGGTCTACCCCACTGTGTCAGCCAAAATGGGAGGAGACATAAAGCGAATTGAGCCAGATAGCTATGATACATGAAAAATACCAAGGCTTGGAATAAGGTTAAAAGCGAAGGGTTGCTTCCTGTCCTAGAGAACCTCTATGGCTCTAACCAGGAGGCTACGGATCTCTTTGTTAAAAAGTGGAATAATGGAAACTTGACCCTGTTTGGTAGGAATGTGGAGCTCAGCGAAAATCTTATCGCTGATGTTATAGGATTATCTACTGAAGGGAAGAAGTTCTTCAGGGATAGGGCTTTTTCTGATGAAGTTGTGATCAGATTTCCTAAAAAAGACAAAGAAAGGCTAAGTCTGGTTAGAATTGCAAATAGCTATTTCGATGCAAACACCATAAAGGCCATTTGGAGAAAAGTTTTGCGGGTCATCATGGAGTACATTACGGTGGACGGGCACTTCACCAGAGTCTATGGCTACCACTTTTCTCTTCTCAACCACTTCCGATACAAGGTTAGGATCTCTCTCCCCTATTATCTTTTTTGTTCCTTGAAGAAAAGCTTGGAGGATAATAAGAAAAACTCTAAAAGATTCCCCATCCTACACACTAGGTTAATAAGGTTGATTGTTGTTCAAACATTTCCAAAAAATGCCTACCCCCACTATCCTGGAAACTATCCCTGATTTTGAGAGTGATGACACTAAGCCCAGTGGCTTGGAGTATCTGCCTAACTCTAGTCCGGCTAGAAAAGTCCTTAGTTTGCACATTGTCCCTTCTAGGAATTCTGGTAAAACCCGTGCTGAGCTTGAGCCTGATAGCCCCTCCCTTAAGAACAACTCTATTGATAAGAAACCCCAGGCCAAAAGCCTTGTTTCCTATTCCAAAGAATCCTTTGAGTCAGAGGAGTCTGATGCCAACAAAACTGAGCTTTCCATTGAACCTCTGCCGGATAAACATACTAATGAATACTCCCCTGTTATTCCTAACCCTAAGAAAACTTGTCCTAATACTAGAAAAGAGCCCTCTCTGGATGTTCTAAACCTTTCCAAAACCAATTTTGAGTCCCACTTCAAACTCTTGGAATGGACTTTCATTGAAATTAATGAGTTGAAAATAAAAAATTGGGCCCTTCAAAGCAAGATTGAAGAGCTGGGTGCTAAGCTTGCAGAGATTGAGAAGAAAGATGTGGATCACAGTAACAAAATATAGACTCCAAGGTTGAGAACATAAGGAATACCATCAAAACCGTTGTTGAGCAAAACAACAGAATGGCAAGACACAATGCCATTATCATTAGCGCGATGACTGAAAAGCTAGATAAAGCCCAGCAGGGTTCTCTGGTGGTGGATCTGGAGGAAACAAAGGACAAAAGCTAGGATACAGATGCATGCATTTCTAGAAGAACAAGAGCCAATATGAAGTGCAAGGTCCCCCCTACTTCGAAGATGATTCAAACTTTTAAAAAGGGAGTCAATGATATGCAGAATCTGGAGGCGGAGATGGAGTCTATCCTCAAGAATTTGAATTAACGGCTAGGGTTTTTTGGTGCTAGTGATGGGGACAAGGTTGGATTGAGTCAATCACTGGCTCAATGTTCTGGGTCTCCAATTGATAACCCCTTGGTGTTTCTCTCCACCACTCAACCTATAGGTCCTAAAGGTTATTAGGCACCCTTGGTCCTCCCTGCCAACCCTGCTATCAACTCTAGTTTGCTGCTACCAAGCCAAATTTGGTGCTCTTCCTTTCTCACTCTCCCTAGCCCTTAATCCTTTTAAAGACTAGATGACTCCAATGCCTTCCTAACTTGCTTGCAAGGGTGTGCATAGGCTTCCATGACTTCAAAATAGTCTAGGAAAGGTTCTTGTCCAAGCACAAATCTCCTTTCTTCTATCGCTGCCACCATACCCTAGGTTAGGGTTTTAGGAGGGCTAGTAGCCCATGAGCCCCAATTAGGTCTCTTAGCCTGAGGTTTTAGGTTATTACTCCTCCCTGCTCAGTGAACACCATGACCTCAAAGAAAGAACCCTGGCTCAAATTTGGAGCACTTTAAGATTCTTATGGTTTTAGACCTTCTCAGACCATACACAGGGTTAACCCTGATTTTAAGAAATTTAGGGCTTTTTAAGCCTTTTCTTGGACACACAGAGGACTGTCTTCTTCCTTCAGCCACCAAATGAATTGGTGATGACTCCTGTCTCTTGTCATACCTTCGTAAGGTCCCCTACAACCTTTATACACTTTTCATTGAATGAACATTCATCACCCCTGCATTAGGATTGTGCATTGAAAGATCTTTAGCATGTTATCTAAACTATTAAAGACTCCTATATTTACATTATGTACAAGGATGGAGTTTAGCCTTTCTTCCACTGCACCCATACTTCTTGGTACAGACAAAAAATAAGCTAAAACTCCATTTTTCTGAGATTACCGGTCAAAACAACAAAGTAGGGAAAAACACAGTATTTACAAAACAACAGAAAGCGATGGAAATAAAAACTACTAAACTAGATAAAATGCTTCAAAAAGCTTCACTACATGCTATTCAATTCAACAAAATCTTTCCTCAATTCATTTCTTGCAGCTGTCACACGCAAGAAAAAAAAATAGAACTTTCACAACAAAAATCACTGTTTCTCTTATTATTCTCCTAAACTACCAACATACAAAGCACCTAACCCCATTCAAAGGTTGAGATATACCTTTTAAAATTCTTAGAAAATAGTTAGGTTTTCATTTTGGAACCTAAGAACGGCCAAAAGCTTGTTTTTTGTAAAACACGGTGTGTTTTGCAACATTTGTCTAAAGCTTAGGGAACAACCGCAAAAAGGATTCCAAAATTATTCAACTTTTAACCTAAGAACCAAAAGGTCCACAACCATAAACAAGATGGTCCTTAAGACCTTACACAACAAAACAAAAAGGATTTAAAACAAAACTTCAAAATAAGCTTTCACTTTGGCACTTTGGCAGGTGCTCCTACACCATTCTCCCCCTCTCAGCACAAAGATCAAGAAATTTGAGGTGTTATCAGTGATAGATCAATGCCTAACTTCTTAAAATCAGCTTCCTCAACCTAGGTAGCCTCAGATTCATGTTTGTTCCTCCACTTGACAAGGTACTCCATGTATACCTTGTGTCTTGTAGCCTTCTTCACCCTGGATTCCAAGATCTTCTCTGCCTGAGGTTTCTCTTGATTAGGAAGGGGTATATTATTGATATCCTTAAAGATCCCCTAGCTGTTCTGAACTTCATCACTAACTGTCCCCTTATACCTGATCAAATCAACAACATTAAATACTGGAGATATGCCCAAATCTGATGGTAATTCTACCTTGTATGTATTCTTCCCATACTTGGCTAACACCTTGCATGGTCCTACTCTTTTCATCTGAATTTTGGTTGACATTCCCTTCTACAACCTTGATTTGTTAAGATGAACCATAACATAGTCACCTACTTGAAATTGCACATCTCTCCTTGACACGTCAACTTTCTCTTTCAATTTATGTGTTGTTGTTGTGATTGTCTTCTTAACCTGCTCATGAATCTCCTTCATGGTCTGAGGGAATTCTTCAGCATGTCCACTCCTATTCTCCTAAGATCCAAGGTCTCTAAGTTCACAAATACCTCTTGGGTGCATCCCATACACCACTTCAAATGGACTTTTCCCTGTAGTTTTGTTTACACTATCATTATAAGCATACTCAGCTTGAGAAATCACCACATCCCATGTCTTTCCATATTCCTTTGTCAAGCACCTCAAAAGATTACCTAGCACTTTGTTAACCACCTCTATTTGACCATCGATATGAGGATGGTAAGCTGATCCAAAAGACAGATTTGTACCCAATCTGCTCCATAGTGTCTTCCAAAAATGACTCATGAACTTCACATCTCTGTCAGAAACAATGCTTAGAGGCAATCCATGGATCCTTACTACTTCCCTGAAGAAAAGATGGGAAATGTAGCTAGCATCATGTGTGGTCTTGCAAGGGATAAAGTGACTCATCTTGCTAAATCTGTCCACAACTACATTAATTCTATCAAAACCAATTTTGGTCTTAGGAAGACCTACCACAAAATCCATGCTCACACACTCCCATGGTATGTTAGGAATAGGCAGGGGCTAATACAAACCAGCATTGCTAGCTCCCCTTTTGGCTTTCATGCAAACTACACACTGCACCACATTTTTCCTAACATCTCTTGCCAATTTAGGCCAGTAATAGAACCTTTCTACTAGCTCTAAAGTTTTATTTATTCCAAAATGCCCACTAAGACTGCCATTATGTTTCTCTTGGATCAGATTTTCCCTCATTGATCCTCTTGGGACACATAACAGATTTCCCTTAAATAACAGTCCATTTTGTAATGTATACTTAGCATACTGACTATGAAAATGATTCTCAAAATTAGAGAATACCTTGTAGGCTTCTGAAAAGTCTTCATCTTCACCATAGAAGTCTTTGAAACTCTCCAATCCAATGCTCTTCAGCTGTATTTCCTGCACTGTCAACATTCTCCTGCTTAATGCATCTGCCACCTTATTCATTTGTCCCTTCTTATGCTTGATGGTAAAAGTGAAAGCTTGGATGTATTCCATCCATTTCAAGTGTCTATTACTCAGCTTCTCTTGGGAATAAATGTAACTGAGTGCCTGGTTATCTGTAAAAACCACAAACTCTTTGGGTAACAAATAATGCCTCCACTTCCTAAGGGACTGCACTAAAGCATATAACTCAAGATCATAGGTAGAGTACTTTTGCTTGGCTTCATTGAGATTTTCACTAAAGAAGGCTACAGGCCTACCTTCTTGACTAAGTTCTCCTCCTACTGCCACTCCACTCGCATCACACTCAACTGTGAACAACTTATCAAAACTAGGCAATAACAAAATAGGTTGAGTTGCCACTTCTTGTTTCAGCTTTTCAAACCCTCTATTAGCTTCTTGAGTCCATTTAAACTTTGTTTTTAGTCCACCTTTAATGGTATCTAGAACTGGTGCACATATGCCACTAAAATTCCTAATGAATTTCCTATAAAACTGAGCTAAACCATGAAAACTTCTTACCTTTGTTGCTGTGGTTGGTGTAGGCCAGTTTAGGATGGCTTCCACCTTGCTTAGATCCATCTTCAACATTCCTTGGGATACTACAAAGCCTAGATACACAAGTTCTTATTTGAAGAACTCACACTTCTCAAGGTTGATTGCCAATTGTTCTTCTTGTAGCCTTTTAAGTACCATCTCCACATGCTTCAAATGTTCTTCTGTTGTCTTACTAAAAATTAGTATATCATCAAGGTAGACTACTACAAAGATTCTTGTGAAGTCCTTGAGCACCTCATTCATTAGTCTCATGAACATGCTAGGGGAATTTGAGAGGCCAAATGGCATCACTTTCCACTCATACAAGCCATCATTTGTCTTAAAAGTTGTCTTCCACTCATCACCCTCCTTGATT
>VDFB02371951.1:0-52317 GCA_007258455.2 Sequoia sempervirens
AAATACTTAGTTTTTCCTATTATCTTGAGATCTATGCCTTGTTGGTGTACTATTAATTGAATTACTTGTATAGTCCTTCATTTTACCCTTCTTCCAAGTCCCTTGTGGGTGATGACACAATAGTGTGCCAAAAAATTTGGCCTAAGTGGGATGCTCAAAATTAACATGTTTTAGCATGTTTGTGTCAATTGTAGGGAATAAATGGTCAAGAGTTTAAGGATGATCTAAACTAATGAGATGTAGTACTTTTTATGTAGACTCAAGCTTCTTCTTTTTTTGAAGAATTATTTCTACCATTTTAATAATTTTTTCTATTTTTTTTATTGAGTGACATTATTCTATAACACATAAATTTCAATACAAATAAAAAAAATCATGATTTATTAGAATTAGACCATCAACTCCAATGTCTAGTGCATAGATATTTAACCACAACTTTAGTAAATATTTTATTTACTATATTAATTCTTAAATTTGTAGCTAATTTTTTTTAGACCTATAGTATTTTTTTACGCATTTCTCTTAGAATATATATCAAAATTATTTTTTCTTTTTTTGTTGAGATAAGGACATTTAAAGTGTGGGGAAATAAAGTTTTGGATTTTCCTAACATGTTGTATTTCTGGTGTCTTGAAGAGAGTTCATTATTTTCATGTAATTGGCTTGCATTCATTATAAAATAAGATATATATATATATATAGAGTGAAGAAAATTTACTTTTTTGCTAGTATTTTGATAGGTATCTAGAGGACTCTTCATTGATGGTTGGATTTAAGCTTAAGGGGTTCTATCCAATGGATTTTGATCTAACCTGTTCAATAAAACCCCCTTAGATGGAACCTTTCTTGGCTTAAATTATTATTTTTTCAAAAATAATTAATTTCAAGCAAAAATCAATGTCCCACAAGTAGGCCACACTATTGTGCTATCACCCTTATTCGCTACTTCCTTATGTGTTGAGTATAATATGTCAAAGCATATTTATGATCACTCCACTTATTGATTGTTGAATTCTCCTTTCTATTTTTGATGCTATATCAATCTCATTATTACATGAGAAACATAAATATTTAATAAATCTTTATCTTTCATTTTAAAATAGTAAAACTATGTAACACAATTAACTTTTAATTTACCACCTCTTAGTATTAGAGGGCTACTAGAGGTATTTGCACTATAAAATTTGTAATAGCCAAATGACATGTATGAATTCAATTGAACTAGATCCTAACTATATTATAAAAATTCAATTCCAACATGTCTCAGCAATGCATACATAAGATAATGTATGAAGCCTACATCTTAGCTACATCAAGTCTAGGTGATTCAATGTCAAATAGGTAATGTTGATATACTCTATTCCAACTACATACCTATTATCTTGGGTAGAGAAGCTCAACAAAGTTTACTTGTTTCTATTGTTTAGGAACAACAATATTTTCTTGATATACCCTTTATGATGGAAGAATTTAAGGTAGTGTTACAATACATGTCAAATGAAAAATCCTTGGTATAGATGGGATCTTGTAAAATTATTTAACTAGTTGTTTCCATAAAAAATGGGTTTCTTCACACTATACATGAAAGCTCATATGAAAAAGGTTCTCTTGGGCCCAAGAATAACTAGGGGCTCGTAAAGCTTCTACCTAAAGGTAAAAATGAGCTCTCAATACTTTTTGGAAAGAGAAATCCTATCTAGGCCCTAATGAAAGTTAGATTAAAGAGTCCAAACAATCCCTTACTCACTAAACTCTCTTTCTTCATCATGCCCATAGACTGGCATGGAAAGATAACACATCTCTAAGGAAAGGGGGTGATGAAGTGCTGGAACTCTTAACCACCATATTATAGCTTAAAATCCTAAGAGAGGTGATAGTGGAATTTAATCCTCAAAAACTAGATTCTATGAGAAAAGGGCTTAGATTAGGACCAACATTGGATGATAAAAATGGTGTGAAGAAGAAATTTATTCTTTCCAATTTCTAGAAAAATAAATGAGAAAAACATATATAGAAATAATTAAGAATATAAACAATATAATTTATATGGATATAGAGTATTCAGAGTTTGTATGGCTTATTTTAAATAACCCTAGCAATCACTCTCAAAAATCCCAAACCTAAAGATTGTTGGTAAATGTATCCCATCTAAAATTAACAAGGAACAAAAATAGTTTCTTGATAGAACCTTTAAGATGGAAGGAGTTTAATGCTAGTGTGAAAAAAAATGTTAAATGAAAAAATCCTTGGCATAGATGGGATTGTAAATAAATTAATTGATTTTTTTATATCAAAAAAAAATCCTTGCAATTTACTTGGAAGATTAGGAACAAGGTTATCTTGGGCCCAACATTAACAACAAGCTCACAAATATTATACCTTGTAGTGTAGGAAAAAGTATCGCTTTTTCACACTTAATTTAGGAATAATTAATAATAATAAAAATGAGCTTAATTTATGCCTTAATTTAGTGTTTTTAATATGTTTTTCATATTCACATTAATTTTAGAGACCTTACCCAAACTAAAATGGACTTAATTGTGCATTGTTTTTGATGTTGTAAGGTGTAACTTTACACTTTCACATTAATCTAGGGCTTTATTAATTGATTGAGGTTAATTTACCTTAATTGGCCCCTTTAATTCAAATCCAAGCCTAATTAAATTCAAATTTTGAGGGATAAAACCTGAAATTCACAAATGCCATTACACAACACTTAACTTTGGAAGATGTGTCATAGATAAGTGACCTAGGACCCATTAGATCATGGGGTGAATGGGTCCTCACTTGATCCTAGGACCCTATTTTTATAATGTTTATGCTTGTCGTGTGTCTTGGTTAAGTAACCTGGGACCCATTCACTATGGCCAGTGGATCCTCATAGACCTAGGACCCCTCTTTGAAATATGTTTTTTGGCAGTATTTTAATGATTTCAAATCCATAATTAAATGTCAGCTTATGATATTTGAATTTTTGGAATTAATGTTAAGATACATATAAATATAAGGTTATTTCACTTAGTTTCACCTAGCAACTTTATGACCAAGTCCTAATAGCAAGTTTATGAGATCAAGAGGCAATTCAAGAGTATTTCAAGGCATTTCAAGGGTAGATTTATAGAAGATTATTGCAGCAATCAAGATTCATTTCATCATGTAAAATATTTATTGCATCATGCATGTTTTGACTAATATGTTGATATGAGTGTTCAAGATCAATTCAAAGCATATCCAAAGGCAATGGCCACAATCAAGTTTCCAGTCAGATCTACATTCACATTTAAGGCCACTTCATGCTGGTTTGCAGATTTGTATTCAAGGTTCAAATGAGTTTGGTGAGTTGTTACATATTGTTGTTCATTCATCATTCCTTCTTTCATGTCTCATTTCATTTCAAGGTTTAATTACCAAAATAGGGTTTGACCAAGGAGGGAAACCCCCATTCCCACAAAAAACATTTTTCTTCCTTTGATGTGTGATTGCAGATTTTAGGTTGAAGATCATTTGAATAGTAAAATTGAATAAAGTTGCAAAGTTGTCAAATTTGTAAGAAAAGTTTTCAAACCATGGAAACTCTTCTACAATTTTTTTTTATGATTGTCTAACAGTGAACACCTGAAATCTGGAGGTGCAGACTGAGAAGAACATAACCTAGAAAGCATTTTCTAGCAACCCTAGCCAGGACCCATTCACCATAGGGTGAATGAGTCTTCAGTGAGGTCTAAAAAAGAATCTGTGGTGAAAGGTACACAACCTTTTCCCCTTTCCAGATATGCATTTTCATAGTTAGTTCTGTTAATTTTCATATTTTTCCTCTATAGCATACATTTTGAATTAAATTGTAGGAAATAAGACCTTTGTGCTTCACCCCCCATATTTTTCTTTCGTTTCATACCTAAAGTTAAAAATGCTAATATGATTTTAGGTTGGATACCTACTAATCCTTTGAACACTACATATAATATTATAGCTAAACACATAGTTAGATGCATCAATTTTACCACTCAAGAGATTATCTAACTAGAACAAACTAGGTTCCTAGGAGGAAGATTCATTCTAGATAATCTTACATTTTAACTTGGGAGCTAGTTGAATGGATACAACAATATACACCTAGTAATTTTAGTTGAAATATATTTTGATAAACTTATGAAAAAAATAGATGGAAACCCATTTGTAAAATGCTCAAATGGCTAGGTTTGGTTAAAGAATTATTATACATGTTCAACTTCTTTTCAAGGATGCAAATACACATTTTCTCATTAATGGATACCTTCATTAAGTCTTCATCTCTAAAAAGATCAATCTAACAAGGTTCTTCATTAAGTCTTTATCTCTACATGCTTACAATTGATGCACTTAGAACTATCTCTTACAACATGCTAATCAACAAAAACTAATCAAAGACATTTTGCTACTCGATAAGGCTATGTTTTTAAAATCCCTTTCATTGATGACAATTATTGTTCCTATTAAAATAAAGATAAAAATATCTAATACACTCAATATGTTAGATGTGTAATGTGTTTCTTTGGGATCACAATTATTCATGAGCAAAACAAAGTATTTCATGACTTCCTTTATTCCTCCATCAATGTGGATTCCTTTGAAATAGAAGTTGATTGAGCACAAATCTATCACATATATTTAGGTATCATCTTTGATCTTCAAATGCCTTTAAAATATATGTGGAAATGGTATCCATAGGAATGATAAAATATTCTATAAATCGATAAAATATTAAACCAATAAATATTCCATAAGAAAATATATGTAAATCTAATAAGAGCCAATAAGAAATAACAAACAAAATAATTTTATTGAATAATATTTAATGGTTATTTTTCCAAAGTACAAAGAAGACTATGCTTATATACATCAAGGTAATGCATGAAAGGTGGAAACTAACTAAAGGTATACATCAATGATAGATGAATCTAACTAAACCTAGACATGCATAATAGATGGAGAAGACTAGATGAACTAGCATGATGATAGGAATGTAACTCAATGTAAAATAGATAAGTGTCAATTAAGTGCATAACTCAAGGGAATGTGACTAATTCAAATAAAAAACTAAGTGATATTATCTTAACTAGATGCATATAATACAACACAATAATAAAATAAATGTAACCAAACAAATTGCACCAACACCTCCATAAGTGAAACTTAGGGAGAGATACAAAAATGGATGGATCCTAGCAACTAGTCTTGATCAAGTATTCATTTATTTATCTATCTCTTATTAAGTTTCACATATATAGGTGATGGTGAATTTTACCTAGTTAGGATATTCTCACTTATGTATTTATGTCAATTAGTCATGCACCCTTGACTTATGTTTTTTTACTCACACTTATCTAGTCTAGGCTAAGTTACACTCCTATTATGCATGTCTAGGTTTAGTTATATCCATCTATCATGGATGTTTATTTTTCATTAGTCTTCACCTTTCCTATAATTCTATTATCTATATAAGCATTTACTTCTATGCAATTTATAACAAGAATCATTAAGTGTTATTTTTAAAACAATTATTATACTAGTTATTTTACTATGCCTTTTATTAGATTTACATAGATTTTCTTATGAAAGGTTTTCAATTTAATAGTTCATGGATCTATGGAATATTTCATTATTCCTACATGGTATTAGAGCCATGATGTCATAGTCTATTTTTTTTCATAGTAATGGATTGGACCTAAGTAGATCTTAGTCTCTAAAAAGTATCCCAACTTCTTCCAAAGAGCTTGTGTGGTGGCTTCTTCATGTACACTATATTGGTTCCCAAGTCACAATTCCATAATCTTAGAGTGATAATCTATTCAATAAAGTTTAGGTTTTTGTCTTCTAGAGGATAGCTCAGACTCATCAACTAAGTATGGATGACTAAAGTTCTAGAGAGTTGGTAGTCTCTCCTTTAATTTACGCTTAGATTAAATCAATGAGGGTGTTACTAGAGGTGTCCTTATTAGTACATCTAACCAATGATGATGAACATTTCCAAACTACTAACAACTATAGCTAATGTATTCTTGGCCCTAATATTTGTCACTAGGATAAAGTCTAAATAATTGCTTGTAAAACCTCTTATTAAGATAATAACTACATCCTTGAATATGCACCCAAATATGATAACAATACAATATGCCTACAAGTGAATCCACTTAACCTTTTAGACATAAGTGCAAGGTGTACATACATGCATATAATGCTTCTCTAATAATCTTATCTATTTCCTATCACTTAGATTGTCCTCAAGGTTGTAATTTTGAACCATGAAAGAATGTAGTACATCTAATCTACTCCTAAACTACTAAGGAGATATATTATTACTTTGAGAGGTGTTTGGCCATTCACCTCTTAGATTGATGCTTGCTCCATTGGGAAATAGACATAGTAAGAAAATAGGAATAAACCTAAAAATCATAAATGAAAAAAGATATGTATAAACCTACAAATCAAGGATAACACTTCATGCAACTAGACATACTTCATAATCCATTTCATAACTATAAATACCATTTTGAAACAAAGTAAAGACCATTATAAAGAGATTATAATGAATTAAAAAAAATTATGCATTCATCTGGCCCCTATTACCTTTATACTAGGAAATGTGACAAGAGAGGATCCACAACTAGGTTTGAGCACCCCTTGAATAATTGCAAACTACCATGGAGATATCCATATCCATATACTATGCTCATTTCATATTATTCCTATCATATTACAAGACATGTGCCTTCCCCATATAAACAAAAATTGCATTGGTTGATCCCATAAAATAGATCATGACACACTTATGCAGCCAAGATATTGGCTCAGAGACCAACCACAATTATATTCATTTATCTTGTATATATCATTTTATTGCAACACCTCTATTTTCCAGGTAGGATCCTTGGGGGTTGCATACAATTCAATGCATGAAATATGCAAGTACAAAAATTTGCAACACAATCATCCTTAGATTCATGATCAGCTGGCATCAAGAAATAAAATAGTCTTTCTTGTGCTTAGAGAATTAGTGTGGTACCACTTGTATGCATGTAGATGGTAGGATTCATTTATCATGTTAAGTTTTTCCATACCTATTTTCATCACCTACACATGGCCTTGTAATTGGACTAAAACATCTATGGAGTTTAATAGAATTTTAAAAAGATCTAAATCATTGTATAAATGCATTACATTCAATTCTAGGCATTAATGACATCTTGAAAAGTACAAGGAAGTAGGTACGGATTTTCAATTAAAAGGTGGGGGTTCAAGGAATTGCATGTTGCTATAGTGTATAATTACCAAATGGGTGTAAGGAAATAGAAGTCATGATGTGAGAAAGTGAGGTCCAATAGAAGAAAAAGGTCCACAAGCTTTCAAAAGAGGAATGATAAAGAAATAGGTATTAAGAATCAAGATGGAAATAAAAAACTTCAAAGGTTCACAAGGAATGCATGAGATGAGAAGTAGGGATCAAGAAGACAAGATGCTAAGTGCAAGCTTCGGAGTGATGGAAGAAATGGCCTAGAATTATGCTAGTAGTTATTCCAAATATGAGTAGAGATCAAGAGACTAAGGTATTGATACCATAATATTGATGAAAAGGAAAACCTAGAAACCTAGCAAGGTTTGGGATTCTAAATTTTGATATACATGATGAGTCCAGTTTATGACTCAATTTTGATAGTATTTATTATCTATTTGTTGTAGTTTTCATAGGCTTTGATACTTGGATGCTGAACTTTTTGTGATATTTCCTCAAAACCATAGACATTGGGCATAAGCTATTTTTTGTAACCTTTAAATGACATTAACATGCTCTATGAACTATCTATGTTGATTTTACACGTGGATTAATGAATGTTACTTTAAGATAGTTATGGATATGCAATTTTTGTGCGTACTAATATTGTTATGCAGATAATTAAAGCCTACAAAATTGAGTCTGAAGATTCTACCAGTTGGTCATTCACCATCAAAGTCAACAAGGTGATTGTTCAAAGGTCAATGGAGGGAAGACTCTCAGTGAGAGGGAGATTCCTAGTTTAAATCAAATATTTGTAACCGCCTTGTAAATGATCTTAATTGTTTGTTGAGTGAATATAGGAGTTACTGTTGTGCTAGATCTGTGTTAAGGCAAACATGCTTGACCAGATTCCACGCATGCATAACCTCCTCTCCACTTTTCATGCTTTCCCTAAAGTGGTGTCCTCTTAATCTATTAGGGTTGACTACCTTGATAGGTAGTTAGTTAGTATTTTTTCTTCCTATAAATAAGACTCAATTGCTCCTTCTCAGAAGGTTGATTGATCTAATCATGTACTTGCATTCTTAGTTTTTCAAATAATATAGTTATATTGCTCCATTGTACTTTTGTCTTCCAATGAATAAAATGAAGATATAAGTTCATGCATCTAATTTTAAATTTGTCTTAAGGGATACTCATCCAAGGGGGCGCACTTGGTGAGCATTCAATCCTTTAGCTTAGTTGTTACTTTCTACTTAGTAATTAGTTAAGAATTTGGCACAATCTATTCCTACAACCACTAGAATTTCTTTATGTGATTGTTCCTATAGCCAAAGCAAATAGAGTAGTCTCCTATTTGTTTGCTCAAATTTTCATTTATGACATGCATTTTAGCTTAGTATAGTTATTGGTTGATACTCATCACTCATGTTATTTCTTTCCAAGCAGTTTATTTTCAGCATTATGTCTTTCTTCGTTGTAGAATGAGGATGGCTACTTTGGATTCCTAGTGCACATACTGTGCTGACCCATTTCAAGCCCATGTCCCTGGGTTGAAAAGTTAAATGCACCCTCATGATGATTAAGATAGTTATTCAAATTAGATATTCAATCTCTGAATCACAGTTGTAAAGGCTTAGTTGTTAGATCATTGTAGGAGGCCAACATTTTTGGGCAGTTTCTGGGGATGGTGTCAAACTAGGGAGATATTTGGATTCATTGATAGTTTTTCTTGTTGTAGTATTTTTGAAAGTTTTTTCTTAGTATACTCCCTCATTTAGGAAAGTAATGATCCACCATTCTTTTTCCAATTCTTTGTGTGAGCTAGATAATAGTGATTTGATACCGTATGCATAGAGGAAGGAGGAGAGATGCCCATGGGAGATTCCTTCCCAATGAACCTAATCCTTTCCAACTAGATGAGCATTTGAATTTTCCAAGAGAAGAAGAAGAAGAAGAAGTACACCCCTTTGTTGATGCATTCCCCAATTTGAGCAGTTCTAAAACCTATTTTGAAGATCAAAATTAGCTTGAGAATCCCTTTGCTTTGGAACTACATCAGGTAGGCATGGGTGATGCAAATAGAAACAAACTTAACCAACCAGCTTTTCCTTTCCTTCAGTCCTTCCTAAGTTTTATGGACTTGTCATAGTAGATCCTGATACTTTCTTGTTTGAGTTTGACATACTCTATAGGATTTATGATTATACCACCGACGCCCATAGGCTTAAGCTATTCCCTACCACCTTGAAAGAGACTACATTGAGATGGTTCATGGGCCTAGCCAGAAATACTGTAGAGACTTCGGAGGACATAAAGACAAAGTTCCTTGAAAATTACAAGGAATGTTGCAGGGGCAGTGACATGAGAGGGTATGACATTTTATGATGTTGCAAAAGGAGGATGAGAGTCTAGAGGATTACATTGCAAGGTTTTTATTTTGTCTGCAGAAATATCCACAGCATACACTTAATGAAGAATCACAAAATTTGTTTTTCCTAAGAGGAATTAATGACAATTGCACTGATTCCTTAGACTTGATGGGAGGAGGAGATATCACCCAAGTTCCTTGGGAGGATATCAAGAAGATATGTCAAAACTACTCTAGGGAAGCTTCAAAGAAAGGGAGAGCTTACCAATCCTCTATGGGTAAGTCATCTACCGGTGGAGTTTCAAGAATGGAGATTACACAATTGCTAGCAGACTTCAAGAAAGACATCATAAACAATCTAGCTACTCAACTGGATACACTTCAGGCCAAGAAGAAACAAGAGGAGGCAGAGGCAATGTTGGCAGAGTATTGCCCCCATTGCAGATAAAAGAAGGACTATAGATGAAAGATGGTAACTAATATTGAAAGTAATTAGATTCCACCTGAGTTCAAGCCAATCCAGGGCAAAGATGACCAAGTCTACTACATTGCAAAAAGGATGCCATGGGTTCCAAGATAATCTATGCCACCAAATCCACTATCTTTTGTTGGGCCTTATTTTAATTCTTATGCATCAAGTAACCAATGGTAGTCCCCATATCCATCCAATTATGGAGGATATCCACCACAACCTTGGAGTAACCCTTCAAATGCCTAGCCTAATCACCAAAAATTCCCACGTCAATGGCAACAACCTCAAGGGAATTGGCAGAAGTTTCAACGAAATTGGCAGCCACCTCCAAGAAACTGGCAACAAACATCTCAATGGAGGGGAGGACAACAATGGCCACACTAGACAACCAGTTACATGCAACCACCTTCTCAGACCCAACAAACTGTTATAATGCCTCCTCTTGCTAGTTCAAGTTCAAACACACCCAAACCTACTCATCTACGTACTCAACCCACACCTAACCCAAATAACAAACCACAATAGTAGCCAATATACTCCGCTAATCCAAATCAATTCCCTGCATATGCTGTGAGTGTAAGTGACATCCACTTGCATTCAGGAACTACCTTGCCAGCTCCCTCAACACCCATTATCACTGAGCTTCATGTGGATGAAGAGGAGCATCTGAATGACCCCATTCAACCAAATGTACTTAAAAATTTTGAACAAGTCCCAGTTAAGCAAACTAAACAAGAACCACCATTTCCTTAGAGATTGGAAATTGCTAAACAAAAAGAAGAGAAGGAAGAACTAGCCTTTGACATTCTAGACCAACTGAAGCATGTATGTGTCAAGATCCCTCTATTTTAGGCTATAAAAGATGTTCTAATCTATGGCAAGGAAGTTAAGGAAGCATTCCTTAAGAAGCCAAGTAGGAAGAAGAAAGACCCCACTACTGTTCATGTGGTGGGACAACTGGTTGACATCATGCTTGGGAAAGTAACTGTTCCCAAATATAATGACCCAGGGAGCCCTGTGGTAGGAGTTGTTATAAATGAGATCCAAATAAAAAATGCTCTGATTGATTTGGGAGCAACAATATATGTAATGACCAATGATATCCTGTAGCAACTAAATGTTGCAAGCATGAGACCTACTCCTATCATCCTACAACTTGCTGATAGTTCAACTGTTAAACCTGATGGTATAGTAGAGAACCTTGCAGTAGCTCTAGACTCATGGGAGTACCCAGCATATTTCATGGTTCTTTCTCCTAAAGCTACACTATGCAGGTACCCTATTATTCTAGGAAGGCCATGGTTAGTAACAACAGATGCCTATATTGGATTTTGGACAAGAGACATGACCATTTCAAATGGAAAGAGCATCAAAAATCTTATACTCTACCCTCCTACTCAGCCATCCCACGATATGGATAATCCCATATGGCCACAAGTTGGTGAAGAGGCCGAGGAAGTTAATTTTTTGGTACAACTTATGATGTTAGGAAGAAGCTCTTTCATGCAGCTTCAAGAGGAAGATGAAGTATTGTCTATCATAATTCAGAATCATTGTGAAGTAGATGAAGCACCATCCCCTCATTCTGCTGATCCAATAAGGACACTTCTACCCACTCTTCCTGCAACAATAGGTATGTCTCCTAAATTTCTGCCACATGAACTCAAGGTATCTAACATTAGTGAAGCAACTATGGTAGAGATAACTACACAAGTGCAAGTGACAAAAGGAAAGTATCTAAACATCAACAACAAATTAAGTGAAGAACAACAGTTCTCATTGACAAACTTACTGAAGACCCACCAACATGCATTTGTGTGGGACTATCATGATATGAATGGATTGGAACCTAATCTTTGCAATCATAGAATATACATCAGAGATGATTTTACACCAGTGAGGTAGCCACAAAGAAGAGTTAACCCTGCATTAAGAGAAATTGTAAAAGGGGAACTACAGAAATTGCTAGATGTAGGATTTATTTACCCCATCTCAGATAGCCAGTGGGTGTCTCCATTGGTTATTGTGCCAAAAAAATGAGGGAATTAGTGAGTTTGTGTTGATTACATGGAACTCAATGCTTCCAGCAAAAATGACCATTTTCCTCTACCTTTCATAGATCAAGTTCTAGATTCACTTGCAGGAAAGCAGTACTTTTCTTTTCTATATGGATTTAGCAGCTATAACTAGATCTAAATTTCACCTGAGGACCAGGAGAAGACCACCTTTACCTATCCATGGGGGACTTATTCCTACTCAATCCTTCCATTTGGCTTATGCAATGCACCTACAACTTTTTAGAGGGCGGTCATTAGCATAATTTCTGATATTTCTCATGATTGTATTGAAATTTATATGGATGATTTTACCACCTTTGGTGTTGATTTTAATGAAGCATTGAGAATCTCAGGAGAGTCCTACAGAGATGTGAAGACCACAATCTATCTCTAAACAGTGAAAAGTGTTCCATGATGATGCAAGAAGGTGTAGTCTTTGGCCACTACATCTCTCACAAAGCAATTCAAGTAGATCCTGTAAAGATTGAGGTGATTACAAATCTGCCTACACCTTTAAAACAAAAAGATGTTAGGAGTTTCTTGGGCCATGCAGGCTACAATAGGCATTTCATCAAGGATTTCAGAAAAATAGCAGCACCATTGTATACTCTTCTTACTAAAGATGTTGAGTTTCAGTGGACTAAAGACTATGACAAGGACTTTTCTGATTTGAAGGTAGCTTTGACTCATACTCTTGTACTCAAAGGCCCCAATTGGGAGCTTCCTTTCCACATCCATATAGATGCATCAAACTATTCCATAGGATTATTCTTGGAACAAAAAGAAGGAGCTATTGAAAATGCTATTTATTTTCTCAACAAAAATTTGCAAGGGGTTGAATTCAATTATATAGTAACAAAAAAGGAAATGTTGGCAGTAATCTATGCTCTCAACAAATTCAAGCACTACATAACAGGCTATCAAATCTTTGTGCACATGGATCGTGCAGCCATTCAGTATCTCATGAATAAACCCCTGATATCAGGTAGGTTAGCAAGATGGTTGTTGTTGATGCAAGAGTTTGACATAACCATTGTGGATAAGCTAGGGAAGGCCAATGTTGTTGCAGACTTTCTTTCAAGGTTGACTACATCAGAGGATAACCAAGTCATTGATGACTCTTTCCTTGTTGAACATCTATTCTCCATCAGTGTACATACACCCTGGTATGCTGACATTGCTAACTATCTGATCACAGGGAGAGTTTCCCCTCACTTCTCTCCAAAAGACAGAAGGGTTCTCATTGAAAAATCATTTCTTTTTTCATGGATTGTAGGATGTTTGTTTTACACTGGACCAAACCATGTCATGAGGAGATGTGTGGGGGAAGATGAGACATATGATATTTTGCATGCATCTCATAATGAACCATGTGGAGGAAATTTTGCAGCCAAAAGGACAGCAATGAAGATTCTGAATGCAAGATATTACTGACCAACACTTTACAAGGATGCAGGGAGATATAAAAGAAAGTGTGATAGATGCCAAAGGATGGATAGGCCAAGAAAATATGATGAGATGCCCCTTTACCCTTAGGTAGTAATCACTCCATTTGACAAGTGGGGATTGGACTTTTTAGGACCCATTAATCCTCCATCAAATGGTAATTCCTATATCTTAGTATACACTGATTATGTAACCAAGTGGGTAGAAGTTAAGGCCATGAAGCATGCAAGAGATAATGAGGTTGCTGAATTTATTTATGAGGATATTTTCACACAGTATGGGGTTCCAAGAGAGATAGTGACTAATCAAGGGGCTCAATTCATCTCAACCCTTGTTACAACACTAGTTAATGAGTACAACATAAGGCATAGGAAGTCTACTCCTTATCACCCTCAGGCCAATGGCTAAGTTGAGGTGACTAACAAGGAAATTGAATCCATTCTGACCAAAACAATGGTTTTTCATAGGAAGGATTGGGAAAACAAGCTGCCATAAGCTGTCTGGGCCTATAGGACAACTTGGAAAACAACCACAGGCTTCACTCCTTTTGAGTTGTTGTATGGAAAGACAACTATGATACCCATTGAATTTGAGCATAAGACTCTTTAGACTGCAATAGACTTGGGTATTGATATCTTTGAGGTAGAAAGGGACAAAATCATGCAGCTCAATGCTTTGGATGAGATGAGGAAGGTAGCCTTGCAACACATAGAGGTAGTGCAAAATCAGAGAATAAAGTGGCATGATAAATTTATCAAGGACAAGAAATTCTAGCCAGGTGACTGGGCACTGCTCTATGACTCAAGGTATCAGGATAATGTAGGAAAACTGTAGACAAGGTGGCTAGGACCATATGAGGTTAATGACGTCTTCCCCAATGGTGTTGTTCATCTCACTACCATTGACCCAATTAGATATAAGCTACTTTTCAATGGTCATCACCTCAAGTTGTATCACAAGCCAACTTCCAAGGAGGAATTCTTGTAGCAATTCACTCAGCATGTAACACCAGAACTTCCTACAGCCGAAGGAAGTGGACCTAGTGTCCCTCCTAGCTAACTAAGGTATGTCACTTGTCATAATAAAGACTTTCACTTTTGTGGAAGTCCACTTCTTCATTCATTTACCCATCTGTACATCCATATCCACCTTTCTCTCCCTTTCGTCATGCCACCATAACTCCACTTCATTCCACTCCATTTTCATTAATTGCTCAACTTACTTTTAAAAACGTGGCCAGTACTTTCTCCACAATCTTTGCAATAGATCTTCCACGAATTCAAGTACGTGTGCATCAATTTGCTATATCTCAAATTATCTTTAAGTACATTCATTTAATTGTTGTAAATTAATGTAGACATTCTCCATAGCATGTAATTATTCCCTTACCTATCAAATCATTATAACTATTGTGCATGTGAGGACACATGCTAAAATTTAGGTTGGGGGGGAAGTGTGCATACCATGTCCATGTGTCAATCTATGTTGGCTCATGTCAGCAAAGTTTAAATTGAGCCAACTTGAATTTTGAGTGAGATGACAACTCGCATGTGTGAGATGACATCCACCGCCGCCATTTTTTCTCGATCATAGCCTTTATTTATTACTCCTTTACCACCTTTATTGCTCTTGTTATAATCCTAAGTTGCCAAAGAAAGCAAAATTTAGGTGACAATGGCATTGGAATTTTAGCAGCATTGCAGGAAAGAGAAATTGGGCTTTCAAATGAGGATTGTAGGAAGAGAAACCTTGCAGAGTAATTGTTTAATTGCAGACAGCTAAAAAATGTGAGGCATGGGTTAATTCGAAATGAACACATGGTTCATGACGTATTACTGCAGGATGCACTTTTCCAATCTGAGTTCAGAAATTGCAAGTGGTTGGATTATTTCCTGAAGCTTAATGGTTTTGATGAAGGCATTGCATTGGAATTTTCATAGACATTGTCTGAAGGAAAGGCCAGAGTAAAAGGGTTGGAAGTAATTGCTACTGAAGAAAGGATTGCAGAAGTCACAAGTTTTCCTGTCGATGGTGAAAATTACCCTACTTCCAGAGACACCAGGTCAACTAGGGTCAAATTTATAGAACCTGGTGACCATCCATTGGATGTGGAAAAGCAAGGTGCCAAGAGAATCTCTCTTCCCAAGCCATGGAAGAAATTAGTTTTTTATGTTGTAAAGCACATTACCTATGAAGGTCGTCAGTCGAACATGCATTTTGCGCACTTCAAACTCCTGGATCATATGACGCATGGGAGGAGAATGAATGTTCCAAATGTGCTATACCACCTTCTCTCAATCATGGTTGCCGAGACCCAAAAAGGTAGGGATAATTCAGTTTCCCACCATTGCCTTATCAAATTACTAGTAGAAAAATCTCTGCATGATGTGTGTGAAACGGCTTGGGAAGAATTCTTAAAAATTGATCAATTAAACTAGAGTATTTGCGACCTAGGATTTTTCCTCAACCTCATAGGGCTAGTAGGAGATTGAGCATGGTGGAAGCTACTCCCAGTGCCTCAACTTCTGGCATAGGGCCTAGTGTAAACCCTCCTACAGTTGAACAGACCATAGAGATTAGTTCTTCTGAGGTAGACCATTCAAACGAAGAAAGTTCCTCTTCAGATTCTGATGAGGGTTTCCCTCTTGGCATCCTAATTTGAACTAGAGCATAGAAGAAAGAGGTCGAAATAAGGGTAAAGCTAAAAAGCAAACTGAAGGAAAGGAAGTGTCAAGCTCCAAGAAACGGAAGGTTGACACTATTCTTCCTACAGCCGAAGAAGAACATGAGAGCCCTCCTAGAAAATAAAGACCAGTTGGGCCAACCTTTGGTGTGTCTCTGTGAGGAAGCCCTAGGACTAGAGAAACATCACAAGAGGACACAAAGGCCTCAATGGGGTAGGTGAACATTCGAGAAAAGGATATATTTGAGGAAGCAGCAAATGTAACATTGGAAAACCTTGCTGCCATTGTTGAACAAGTTGAAAGTCAAGAGTTTGAGGAAAATCAAGAGCTCCTACAGTAAGAGAAGAAGCAAGAGTTCCTACAGTAAGAAAATGAGGCCCTACAGCTAGAACTTGGAGAATAGTCAGCACCCCTACATTTGGAATTACCTAAGCAATCAGAATCCCTAAAACCAGTGCTACATGATGAGCAAGCATCAGATCCATGAAAAATTCTAGCAGGAATACATAGGCCCTCTGACTTCTCAATGCACATGGTAGCCATGAACTTATGGAGAGAGATGCAAATGAGGGAAGAGGAATGGAAAGAGGAGAAACACATGTTGAAGAAGGAAATTCAAAAGAGAGATGAAGAGATTGAAGATAAGAATGTAGAAATTGTTGCTTTAAAGGAAAAGGTGGACAATATGGCAGCCTTAGTACCTCACATATTAGAATGTAGGACTCCTCCAAGGGTCTATTCTATGTATCTGAAGGATAAGCATATTTCTTTTAAACTAGCAAGGATTATCTCAAGTTTGAATCCTTCCATTGAGACTCCTCTTGAATTTTTCAATGCTTATCGGATTGCTCCTCCTGAAATGAAGAATTTATTGTGTGAATTCTATTTGTATAATTATGTTGTGACCCAAGACCATGATTGGAATCAATTATTGTATGTTGGGGATGTCCAATTAAGGGAATTTATGTCTTAGATACAAAATGAGATTAGTTGGGGACAATAGTTTAGGGCTTATAGGCAAATAGAATCCAACACTCCCCTGGCCATCAGGGCTGAATCTAGAAATCTAGGGGACATTTTATGGGATTTGCACAAAATTCTTTACAAACCAAGCTATGCCAGCAGGATCTTTCCTGAGAGAGAAGTAGTTTATAAGGAATATGAGAAGATAGCAAAAACTACAAGGGAAGTCGTAATGGGAAATTTGTCACAAAGGTGGAATAGTCTGACTGATGAGTTAAAACAACCTAAGCCTCACTCTCTACAAAACCATGTTGCAACATTGAAGAGGGTTGATAAATATATACATATTGGAAGGACAAAGGGGTAATTTTGGCTCCATTAACCTTTCAGCCACCTATCATATTATGGCTTGTGCCAAATTTCAGATATTATCAGTTTGATATAGCTGCAAAGAAATAGAGATGGGCAGATTGGACAAACAACAAGGGTTTTACTGGGACCCTAATTCACGTACTGTAAGAACTGATGTAGGACAGTTGGCAGTTGCAAACTTTAGGGCATTAACAAAGCAAATGAACAACCCTTCTTCTGCTAGAGGACCAACAAAGTCTTAGGTTGGGGGGAGTGATGAGTCCAGTTTATGACTCAATTTTGATAGTATTTATTATCTATTTGTTGTAGTTGTCATAGGCTTTGATACTTGGATGCTAAAATTTTTGTTATATTTCCTCAAAACCATAGACATTGGGCATAAGCTATTTTTTGTAACCTTTAAATGATATTAACATGCTATATGAACTATCTATGTTGATTTTACATGTGGATTAAAGAATGTTACTTTAAGATAGTTATGGATATGTAATTGTTATGTGTACTAATATGGTTATGCAGATAATTAAAACCTACAAAATTGAGGAAGATTTTTCCAGTTGGTCATTCTCCACCAAAGTCAACAAGGTGATTGTTCAAAATTCAATGGAGGGAAGACTCTCAGCGAGAGAGAGATTCCTAGTTTAAATTGAAGATTTGTAACCACCTTGTAAATGATCTTAATTGTTTGTTGAGTGAATATAGGAGTTACTATTGCACTATATTTGTGTTAAGGAAAACATGCTTGACCAAATTCCATGCATGCATAACCTCCTCTCCACTTTTCATGCTTTCCCTAAAGTGGCATCCTCCTAATCTGTTGGAGTTGAGCACCTTGCTAGGTAGTTAGTTAGTAGTTTTTCCTTCTATAAATAAGACTCAAATGCTCCTTCTCAGAAGGTTGATTGATCTGATGATGTACTTGCATTCTTAGTTTTTCAAGTAATACAGTTATGTTGCTCCATTGTACTTTTTTATTCCAATGAATAAAATGAAGATATAAACTTGTGCATCTGATTTTACATTTGTCTTAAGGGATACTCATCCAAGAGGGGCCACTTGGTGAGAATTTTGTCCTTTAGCTTAGTTGTTACTTTCTACTTAGTAATTAATTAAGAATCTAGCACGGTGTGTTCTTGCAACCACTAGAATTCCATTCTGTGACTGTTCCTGCAGCCAAAGTAGTTTCATGTTTGTTTGCTCATATTTTCATTTATGTCATACATTTCAGCTTAGTATAGTTATTGGTTGATACTCAACACTCATGTTATTTCTTTCCAAGCAGTTTATTTTCAGCATTATGTCTTTCTTAGCTGTAGAATGAGGATGGCTACTTTGGATTCCTAGTGCACATACTATGTTGACCCATTTCAACCCTACATCCCTGGGTTGACAAGTTAAATGCATCTTCATGATGATTGAGATAGCTATTCAGATTAGATGTCCAATCTCTGAATCACAGTTGTAAGGGCTTAGTTGTTAGATCATTATAGGAGGCCAACAATATGACCATCCCTAAGCATGTATGTAAGAAAAGGATCAAAAAATTAACATGTGATAGGGATTAAGACTTGTGGAAACCAATGTCTTTTGGAATTAGAGTGCAAAAGAATGCAAAAATTGACCAATTGTCATTGAAATAATTCGTTGATCAAATATCAATGATGGGAATAATAAAGGTAAGATGACAAAGAGGACACAAGACAAAAAAAAATTACATTTTAGGGCATGTGCCAACACATTCAAGAAAATAAAATCTACCAAGTAGAATCAAATGAGGCCCTTTTCCTTTCTTTCCAATAGATCCTAGTCTTCTTGAGACATTGCAATAGGTTTCTGAAATGGTGGGTGTGATATCAAAATATTTAACCTATTCTAAGCAATTAAAATGCAATGGAAAACATAATGAAACACCTCAAGATTAGCCTAAGAAATTTGAAAATACAAAGAGGAAAATGTTAAATGAAGATAAATGGTTATACCTTCCTCCTTGCAGCTGAAACTCCTTGGTTGGCCCTTGATTTGGATTGATATGTATGCTCCTTGATGGCTCTTGATGTGGCTAAATGGAGGATTTGACTATGTGTTTGGATGCAAATGAAGATGGATGAAATTGGTGGCTAAATGAGTGCACAAAATGGCAGCATTTAGTTGCAAAATGGCTAAGTGTTTTAAAATGCCTTAGAGGAAGGGATATTTATAGAGAAACATGAATTCTCTAGAGAATTCAATGGTTGGGATTTATCCAACAAGGTCAAGATGAAGGGCTAAGGTGAGTTAGGGACTCTGGGCCCTCACATCTTATAAACGGATGTGAAGTGTTGGATAAAAAGTAGGATGATATGGGTGATGTGGAAGAGAGTACATGATGTGGAGGAAGGACAAGTACCTTCCAAGTACTTTGATGTGACCTTTCAATGATATCACATGGGAGGAGGGAAAGCTTTGGGAGAATAAAAATGAATTAAAAATTCACAATGATTGGAAGAATCTAGTGGATAAGACAAGGTTCCCAAAAGGTGGGAATTTGTCACATGTGACTTGATGTGACAAGTCAAAGGTTCTAGAATGCATGGGAAAAGGTTCTAGGAATAAATTTGAATTAAAAATTCACATGGGGAAGAGAGGAGCCTAGGGTGAATAAAAAGGAATTAAAAATTCCTTGGGGGATGGGAGAGAGTTGACTAAGGTACTAATTAGGTTTAACTAATTAGTAATTAGAGGATAATTAGGGGTTAATGAGGGATTAGAAGCCAACTTGCAAAGTTGGAGGATGTGACACATCCTAATCAAGGATTAGGCATGTGCACATCCTTAATGAAGAGATTAGGAGATGGATTAGGATTAGATGAAAATGACATGTGAGGAATTAAATAAATGTAATATTTATTTAATTCATTTGATGAAAAGGGGATTAAGGAGTGTAAGGTATTTAATATTTAATTATTAATTAAATACCTTAGGGATTTGGCAAAATTATGGATATTAATTAAATAATAGTAATATTACTTAGTTAACTCAGATAAGAGGATGTTTAGATGAAAAGTGATAAATTTGGATAAATTAAGTGTCCAAATTTGGATGTCTACAGTGGGAAAAGGGGGAGATCTCAAAAATAGGGTGTCTTAGGTCCTTCATACAAAGAAATAAGACACTAACGATGTCCCTCTTGCCAAAATTTCATTAAACCTAAGAGATTGCAAGGTATAGAGATTGAATATCAACCCTGAGGTGAGCCAATCTGACCTGAATCTCTAGGTTCCTTAGGTTAATAAGATTTGGAATTAAATGAAAATGATTTGATGCCTCTAAACCTAATGAACAATATGACCTAGATGACAAAGTGCAAGATCTCGAAGCTACAAGAATCTAATTGATAGATTGTAGGAAAATATAAGAAGGGTCTTGACACATGTACCTGGCATTAAAATTTAGATATGAACATTGTTGAAGGATAGGTTTACCCTAGGGAAAATGGGTCCTGGGAAGGGTGTCTAGAAAAAGCTTTGATAGTCCTCTAATGTTGGATCTTGGCTTTAGTTTGACACAAGTCCCACAATCAGAAAGTTAGAAATAAAATCAAGAATCAAGATTTTGTGGCTTGCCAACAAAGGTGACAACTTATGCAATGTTGAAAAATTTATCTTTGACATCTTTTCAGTCCTTCTTCAACCTATAATCTGCACATACAAAGAGAGGAAAATTTGTTTGTTTTGAATGGGGGTTTTCCTTAGTCAAAACCCATGTTTGGTAATTAAACCTTGATAGAATGATAATGAAAATTGATAAATAGAAGGTGATGAATGAACACTTGCTTGCTACAACTAATCAAACCTTTAATGGGTTCCCTTAGAGTACTGAAATCAAACACATCACTTCAAGGAATCGGATCTTGTTTTGCTTGATTTGTTGGATACTTGAACGCTTGGATGCTTTGAGGGTCAACAATGCATATTAGCCTTCACAAGATGACATGAACACACATAAGCTTGAACATTATTATTGGATCTTGAATGTTGCAACAAATGACTAAAAAACCTACTCTTGAATGCTCTTGACAATAATATTTGCTCATAGGATTTCTCTTAATAAACTTTGTTACATTTGAATTGATAAAAAGACTATGTATTTATAGGTGTTTATCTAATTTCCCAAATATTAGAATCTAAAAGCAAACAATTGCATATGAAAATTGAATCATTAAAATACTGTCAAAAATATATTAAAATTTGGGATTTGGGACTTAAGGAGGACCCATTTTCCCAAGGGTGAATGGGTCTTGGCCCAAAAATCTAGGACACATTCATTTTAGGGTGATTAAATTATCAATTGCATGACTAAATATAAGTTTACCTTTCGAAGAACAAGCAAAATAGGACTTTGGAATGTATAATATGACAAATTAGGAGTTTAATTAAGTCCAATTAATTAGGGAACCCAAACATAGTGTGAAATTGTAAAGGTATAGAATTTCCAAAACTACAGTTTGAATTTGGATATGGTGGTCCATATATATTTGGCTATAAGCATATCCTCCATCTTGAGGTTCCATGTCTCAAAGTTAGTGCTAGTGAACTTCGACATCTCTATCCTTAATGTGCTATTAGAGGGCTCAAGTTATAAAAGATATAACAAAATTCTATTTACAAAATCAACTAAACTAAATCCTAGGGAGTAATGAGAAGTAGATAGGCATGTTTGAGTTTTGAATTAAGATTCTCATCCAAAACATGTTGAGCCCTATAACAGTTAAATCTAATGTGGGAGGCTTGTAAGCATTAGGGGACATGATAGGATCTTCAAATATTTCCTTACAAGAAGGCCTTCTACCTTCAAAAGGTATCTAGTCAATGTTTAAACCTTCTTTGGAGGGTTTAAAATGGTCATTGGTGGTACCTGATATGCTAGCAAAGGATTTACAACCCCCACATCAATCTTTTGTAGGAGTATTGGGATGGACATCATGTGTTATTAAAATCTCGGTTTCTGAAGTTTAATCTTATGATGATTTTTTTACTGTAATGTTGATTTGGGTTCACCTTCTAAATTTTCCTCTACAATATTGGGTTGATGATTGCTTTCATAGAATAGATAATACATTAGAAATATTTGTAGTTTTGGATAAGTAGGTATGATTCTTCCTTCACCTTAGAATAATCTTCAATGCATCCAATTGGTGATGTGTCTCATATCCACTTTTCTTCTCCCAATTTTGTCAATATAGTCTATGCCTCCTCTTTTAAGGAATAAATTGTTTCCAATTTATAGAATCTTCTAATAAAATGATTGTCCCTTCTAAAAATGAACAAATTAAAAAGAAGAAGATTAAAACTCTTTGTCGGCTATAAAAAGAATAAGAAATCTTTAAAAAGAACCTATAATCTAAAATTCGAACTCTATATAAATATACAAAATTCTATGTGAAACATACTATTTAACCAACTAAAAAAAATGTTAAAGAATATATCCTTAAATTAATTCTAAATTTTGTTAATGAATCATTGCATCCTTTACCTACTATTTTGAAAAACAAAAAAAAAAAGAAAATAACATTTAATATAAAAGAAAATACAAAACAAATATTTAAAAAAAAAAACAATCAAATCTAATAAAAAATGTTTAAAATTGTATATTAAAAATAAACACGATAAACAATATTGATAATTTCTACTAATAAAATCTATTGTAATCTTGTTTAAGGAAGGAGTGAGCTGCAAGTATTCTTTGTAATCTTAAAAAACCCTAAACTCAATCCTAATAATATTGAAATGAAATGAAATGAAATATTTTAATAATGTCCACGAGGCCACAATAGCCTAAGGGACCCAGGAACAACACAAGACCTCCAACAAAAAGAAAAGACCCTAAATAGAATGAGATCTTCGTTCGAGGTCCGCCCTACGACTGTGAATTTTGATGATGTAGTTTGCCGATTTGACCATCCTTTCCTCCTCAAACAAGGTATTTAAGTTATCAACTTGTAAGGTGTCCTCATAACTGGCCCAAATATCTTTATACGCTGAGCACTCCATAACAAAGTTCCATTATGTCTCCACCAATCCCATGTCGCAAAAATGACATTCTTTTTTCCCACTCTTCTTTAGGAACCATCCACCTGCCTATTTCACATCTAAGATGATGTGAGCTAGTCCAATGCTGAGCTATCAACATCTTTGCTCTCCATTTAATATTTGCTCCTATATAGGCCTTTTCTTCATGGTCCCCCTTCGGATTAAATTCTTTGATATAGTAATCTTTTTTTCGCCCTAGTTGTTTTGTCCACATAGCATTTTTGAATTTTTGCTTCACATATTTTTTTATTTCTTCATTTATACTTGGAAAATCATGCATATTCACACCCCACTTTTTCATCCATTTTTTGTTTTGTTTCATCCATGTATTCTTTCTTCTATCCAACTTTTCTTCTACAATTAGCTTAGGCAACGATGGTTCTCCATATTTTGGACCTTCTGCAAGTAACTTAGTAACTGAATCATCATTGAAGCTTCCAAGGGGAAGGTGCCTATCTCCACTAATAAAATCTCATAATGTATTGCAGTTTTGAGTTTAAGGCTACTAACAATTAGGTGCTTTTGAATTCTTTCCACTTGCCTCCATTTCTGATCTGACATGTTGTTGCCCCAAATTTCACACCCATATAGAACCACTAGGGTCACAAGTAAGCCAAACAAAGTTCTCTTGGTTTTCCAATCCCATAATTCAACATTTCTACACCTATTTTGTAGAGAGTAAAGTGCTTTCCAACCCCCTTGGATTCTTTTTGCTCTACAAGTTTCCCAACTAAGCTTGTAGTGAAAATCCGGCCCAAGGTATTTGTATTCTTCCACAATTTCCAGCGGTTTTCCTTCAAAGATAAAGCTAATTTGTTGATTTTTCCTTTGTAGAGAGAAGATCATTATTTTAGTTTTACTAGTATTCACTTGCATCCCAACTCCCTTACAAAAGGATTCAAGAGCTTTCAAAGGTTTTCTTAGCTCATGTGTTGTTTTAGCAATCAGAATGAGATCATCGACATACAAGAGCAATTTTATTATATAATTGGCCAACTGAATACCTTCCCCACCAACTTTTTCTATCCACTCTTCCAACTTGTCAATGTAAAGCCCAAATAACGATGGGGAAAGTGGGCAGCCTTGCTTGACCCCAATGTTGTTGCCAAAGCACTCAGACATACCTTCGTTGGTTCTGATTTTAGCTCTGACCTACTCATACAACCTATGAACAATCATCCTAAGCACCTTTGGGACCCCCAGTTCCTCCATTCTATTCCACAACTTGTCCTGTGCCACAGTGTCAAAGGCTTTTTTAAAGTCTACAAAGCAGCAAAAGGCCTCCTCCCCTTGAACGTTCCATATTTTTCAATAAAAAATCTAAGAGCAATACTGTGATCAATAGTGGAATGCTTTGGTCTAAAACCAGCCTGACCCTCAACTCTTTTTCCCTCCTTCTCAACCCAACTACTAATTCTACGCTCAATCATGCTTCCAAAAAATTTTCCAAGAAGTGGATTAATCATAATAGTGTGGTAGTTTGATGGGTTATTGGTGTCCCCACTTTTGTATAAGGGAATAACAACACTAGTTGTCCACCCTTCCGGAAAACCCTCTTCGATAACCTTGTTGAAGATTCCCTTGATGCAAGGTGCAAGGACCTCAATACCCCATTTTAAGAATTTTTCTTGCAGCCCATCAATATCTTGTGCTTTTCCCCCAGCCAACCTTTTTATGCCTTGATTGATATTTTCGATGGTGAAAAGTTCAATGGTAGCCTTGATTGTTGGAGGTCTATGTTTTTCTTGTTCCCGCTCATATAGTAACTTTGCATATTCCAACCATTGAGAGCTTGTGATATTGTTTTCCACTTGTTTTCTTTTTTGTTGTAGCTCCTTCCAGAATTTCTTGGGATTGTTCTTTCCAAGGGCAATCAGCTCCAGCCTTCTTGTGCTCACATACTTTTCTTTTTTGTCTCGTATCATCTTTTCATAATCTTTCTTGTTTTCAGTGGTCCTTCCATCCTCACGAAGTTTTCTTTTTGTTATCTTGCACTCTTTATTGAACCATGGGTTTGTTGGGAAAGTAGTTGTAATTGCCCTCTTAGGCCCTTCCCTCTTACACTCATCCAAAGCCTTATGAACAAAGGGGATCAACATGCTCTTGTTTGTAGTGTGATGCTCCATGTTGGTTGATTTCCTTTCATAATCCCTGAAGAGCCTTTTGAGGGCAGCCTTGAAGACTTCCTGATTCTCTTGGTTCAAGATGATTCTACCTTGTAGAGGCACTTTCTTTTTGCTGCTATGAATCTCTCCCCCTTGGTGTCTATTATTATGGGTGTCAAGATTTACATAAATTGGATTATGGTCTGATTTCAACTATAAAGGACACTTTCCAATCACTAGCTCCTTTATCTTTGATGTGTAAACATGCGAGCAAATGACATAATCAACCACACTTTTCCCATTGTATGTTTTGCAGGTGATGTTGCCCGAGTTTGGCCAATGCCCTCATACCATTGCAAATGACCAAGTTGAATAAACTGCATAGCCCCAACAACTCAACCTTGTAATGTGTGACAATGTGCTTACTAACCTGGGAGTTCCTTTCCCACAGATGTTGGTCCTCTTTCTCCAACCATAGCGGATCAACTTTCTCCTTGTCCTTTCTTTTCAAGTTGGGAGCTTGTATGTTTGTTGTTCTTGCGTTAAAATCCCCTATTAAGATAACCTCTCGCATGCCATTATAGACTTATATCTTTTTTTAGTGCAGCAAAAGGATCATTGCAATCAAGGTTCCTTTTCTTGTAAGATTTGGAGCCTTTTGGAGTGAAATAACAGGCTGCCACCCTTATGATATTCTGATTTTTTGTTATTTTAAACCATACACATTGTTTGTTTGGGTCTTCTTTCTCAATTTGAATGCTATTGCACCATGTTTATTTGATTAGGACTGCAACACCACCGTGTCCTTTGCCACTATCCGTTCTCTCATTCCAAATGGAAGCTTTTTTATATCCTTCAAAATTTGGGATCTTGCAGCCATCGTGCTCATGCGTCTCCAAAAGAATGATGATATCCTTTCCTTTTGCAATGGGCCCTAAACCAGGTCCTCTTCTCCACGGGTAACATCTACAATTCCTACTTACCATTGACAACTGATCGTGGGGGGCCTCGAGTTCCTATTTTTGATGTGTAATTTTGTCACTAAGTTAAGCTTTTTCATTTTGTAACCAAGCCCATTTTCCTTCCTTCCTTGCTGCCTTTAATTTTTCTCATTCTTTACGCCTCTCTTCTTGTTGTACTATTGTTAAGTCTTCATTAAAGTATATTTGAATACCTTTATGGAACTTCTTGTTCCTGAGCAGCCCGTTCTTATCTTCAATATTCGCCAAAGTGACTCTTACATACCTACTCTTACCATTTTTCACCCATTTTCCAATTCTGTTTGCTTGTGAAATGACCCTTATATGCCTGCTCTCGCCATATGTTTGCTTCTTGTTTGCTTATTGAATTACAAGACAATACGTGCAACCTAGGTACATCGTGATTACATCAAAGCTGTGAGAGAATGACAAATGGGTAATGCCGACATTCACTTTTCCAACTTATTCTTTGTCTCGATCGCCCACTTGGCAATACTAATATTTAAACTATTAACCCCCCCTCGATATATGTGTCCATTATTTTATGTTGAGATGAGCATCGATACTTCAAAGGTACGTTCTTCTACTTACAACACCACAACAGCGATGTTAACCTGTTCCCTCCGATAATGCATATTTTGGTAATCGGGTGATTATTAGATTTATATTCTATGAAAAGAAGTAGATGCAGGCTAGGCCAAACTACCTAATTTCTACTCAATCGCGCCAGATCAAAAGAAAATCATTGCTTGCTCACACTGAACAACGTGTCAGATCGTATTGGAATATTGGTTTTAAATGCATCCAACGTGGACACCTGTCGTTGAGAACAGATCTTTTTGAGCCACATACATCTTCCAAATAGTTGGCATATATCACAGTTGTTGACAGGGTGGAGGTGGGAAAAGTAGGAGATGGGACCTCCTTAGAATGCTCATAATCAACAGAACTTAATTGCAACCCAATAAGTTTATGTTTTTAAACTCCCATTTTATGATGACAGAGTGTTGTTCCTAAAAAATATCTAATACACTCAATTTATCAGATGTGTAAAGTGTTGCTTTGGGATCACAGCTGTCCATGAGTAAATTTTAGTACCTCACAAGTCTCCCATCTTCTTCCAAAGATCTTTTGTTGTGGCTTCTTCATGTACATTATGTTGGTTTCCAAAGTCACAATTCAATAAGTCTAGAGTGATAACCTATTTGAGCAAGGATACAGGTTTGTCTTGTAGAAGATAAATGGGCTCATCAATTGAGTATGAATGATTAAAGGTAAACGTTTGAAAGTGGGTAGTATCTACTTCATTTTGGACATAGTTTAAATTGAGTAGGGCATTCCCGGAGATATCATTAATGGTACATTTAATTAATTATCATGAAAATTAATAAACTAACAACAATTATATCCGATGTACACTTGGCCCTAAGATTTGTCACTAGGTCAAAGAATAACTAGTTATTTGTAAAACCTCTTATTGAGCTAATAACCACATCCTTGCATATGCACCCAAATATGATAACAATACAATCACCCCATTTAATACTTAACCTTTCATATGTAATATATTAGGATAAATATTTAAGGAAATACTATGTAAAACCTTCTACAAATGTTTAATATCCTAAACAATTAAAATTTGGGTTTAAATATTTTAACCCTATGCTTGCAAACGGTAATAACCCAAGATAATATATTAGGGAAAATATTTAATCACACTTTCTAACAAATGTTTCTTAGATTTAAATACCTAACCAAATATGGTAAAAGCCTAGATTACGTGTATGTTTAGACAACAACAATAATGTTTCCTTCTTAACTAGTGAACCAACAAATAACATATGAAGTCTTGAGTATCTAGCCCCAATGACTACTTAACATATTTATTTTGAGTGTGAATATTTTAACCAGATTTTAGTAGAAACTAGATTTCTATTCACAATTTGTACAAAACATTAATTACCCAAACAATGGATCGAACCATAAGGAGAAGATAAAGTACAAAAAAATAACTTATATTAAATGACCATAAAATCTATTATAATTTGTTACTACAACAATAAAGCTAACTTGAAATATAATGCACACACCCTAAATTAAATGGGTCGTGGATACAAAGAAATGGATGCTAATGCTAATTCCAAAACTAGGTTTGAGCATCCCCTTTGTTAGGAATAAGATTACAAAGAAATATATAGTAAAATGAATGCAAAAATAAAACATAAAATAACACAAAAACATAGAGACATGGATCTATGTTATTCACCTGATATGAGCTATGCCCACAAAGAAAGAACCAGTTGTTCCTTTTTATTTGTCCAACAAAGTAAAGGGATACAACCTGCTACATATCTGTTATATCTTCATCTTCTCTCTATCACAATCTCCACACACACTACATAATTATAATACAATGTCATCATAAAAGAGGGTTTCCTTCTAGGGAAAAATACCAACATAACCTATATTGTCAAATCTATGAGATAATGATGAATGGTCTAGATTTACTATGAAAAACTAATATTTTATAATTTAAATATGTATCTAAAATTTAGCTTCAATGGCACTATTCTCAAACCCCATCAAGAGGATAGCCCCCTTGACCCTAAAAGGGGGGACCCCCTAAAATAAAATGGGCTCCAAACGTGGCTGCAAAAATACCAAAAAATGAACCTTTAACAAGATCAAGCTCCATTACCAACACCCTTGATTAATTAAAAAATTTCATGGAGATATCCATTTACATCTACTATGTTCATTTAATATTTTTCCTATGATAGATTACAAGGCATATCCCTTCCCCATATAGATAAAATTTGTACCAATTGATCCCCTAAAATATCATGAGATACTTATACAACCAAGATATTAGCTTAATGGCCAACCATAATTATATTCACTTATCTTGTATACATCATTTTGTTACAATGCACTTTATTGCTTAGGCAAGGTCTTTGGAGGTTACATGCAAGTACAACAATATAAAACATAATCATCCTTAGATCTACAATTGGGTGGCCTCAAGAAACAAAATCATCTTTTATATGCTCAAATAATTTGTGTGGTGTCACTCAAGTATGCCTATAAATGATAGGATTCATTTATAACATCAAGTTTGTCGATACCTATTTTCATTGTTTACACATAGTTTTGTAATTGGATTAATGCACCTATGGAGTTTAATAACATTTCAAAAAAATATAGATGATTGTACACATCCATTGTAATTAATTCTAGGCATAACGACATCTTGGGAAGTACAAGGAAGCAAGTGCGGTTCTACACTTGAAGGTTGGGAATCACAAAATTGCATTCTTGAATAGTGTATAATTACCAAATGGGTTGAGGAAATGAGAGTCATGATATGAGGATGTGAGGTCCAATGGAAGGCAAAAGTCCACAAGCTTGTGAAGGAGGAATGATAAAAAACATGGATCAAGAATAACGATCCTAGCAAACAATCTCTAAGAGGGATGATGACAATAAAAGCCTCAAAGTTTCATAAGGAATGCATGATTTGACAAGTAGGTATTAAGAAAAAAAGATACTAAGTGCAAGATTGGGAGTGAGGGATGCAATGATCTAGAATCATGCTAGCAGTTGTTTCAAAGGTGAGTAGATATTAATACTCTTAGGCACCAATACCTAATATTGATGGAAAGGAAAACTTAGAATCCTAATAGGGTTTGGGATTCTAAATTTTGACATATGGCCATGTCCAAGCATGCGCAGAAGAAAAGTTTCAAACATTAACATGTGGTAGGGATTAAGACTTGGGACAGCCAATGTCTTTTAGAACTAAAGTGCAAAGAATGCATACATTGACCAATGACCGTTGGAATAATTCTTGGATCAAATATCAATGATGGGTACTGCTAGAAAAATAAGGATAGACAACTGAGAGGGGGGGTGAATCAGTTGTCACATAATATTTAAACTTTTCAAACTTAACTTAACTTAATCTTAGATCTAATGAAAGAACAATAAACCACAAACAATCAGCACATCAGAAACACAGAGAACACCAATATTTTTTACGTGGAAACCCTGTTAGGGGAAAAACCATGGTGGATGTCAGTCCACAATATTATACCCTATTAAAAGTATAATGAAGAATAATGGGAATGCACATGCATTCAGGCACACTGCCTAGAGCTCACTACTCAAATACAAGAGGGCTCACTGCCCAAAGAAGACACACTGTCTTACAGCAATTCGGATTAGATCTGCATCGTATGAACTCAGAAAATAGCTTCTACAAAAGCCTGATTACAGTTTCAGTTAAGCATAGAAACACTCCTTCACACTTCGCTCAAAATTCTTCACACTCTGCTATGCAATTGAATGATTAGATCACTATTCGCACACTTGCTCTTTCTCTGGAACTTCTTCTCTCTTCTTCTTCATAACTTCGCACTAACAATCTCTCTTATATATCCACAACATGGAATTACATCAACAACTTTGTCGGCCAAAATAAAATATAAAATATATACACAATGTCGTCCCAAATTTACAAGTAAATTTTCAATGCAAATCAAACACCGACGGACACGGCATAATGAAGACTTAAAGCAATATCCTCGAGTGCGCCAAAAAATCAAATTTTAATCTCCAAGGATCCACAATACGTTACAACCACCATGTCGGCCAAGAACATAAAAACTCGAACACACAAGAGAAAAATCACCAACCACAAGCACACAGATCAACGCAGATGTGCAACAAAGATAGAGCATGATCTAGAACCAACCAAAAGGATCAAGAATCATCAGAGAAGCATCCACAACAACTGAAATTACTTGAATCACATCAATTTCAATCAAGAACACTAACTGAAGCCATAGAAAAATTGTCGGAATACAATTGTTCATAACATGACTAAATCTTCACGCGGACCTCTGAAACTTTCAGTGGGTAAACTAGATAGACTTAGAAATAAACCCATTAGTCCACGATGACTGATCATCAATGTACTGAGCAAGACACCTTCATGACCTTCACTGTTCCACTGTCAACCTGCAACTCTTTCTTTCACAATTTTCTCAATATCCTCGACATATACAGCCTACAATACATCAATGCTAATAGTGTTGACATCAATGACAACCACATATTAGCAACACAACCACAACATGCAATAGGGTATAATAGGGCTAAGACAACAAAGAACACACAAGAAAAAAAAACTAATTATATTTTAGAGCATGTGCAAACACACTCACAAAATAAAATCTACCAAGTAGATTCAAATGAGACCCCTTTCTTTTCTTTCCAATAGATCCCAATCTACTTGAGGCATTGTGATGGTTTTGAATTTGGATATGGTGACCCATAGATATCTAGCTACAAGCATATACTCCATCTTGAGCTTCTACATCTCAAAGCTAGTGCCAATGAACTTCACCATCTCTATCCTTAATGTACTATTAGAGGGCTCAAGTTATAAAATATATAATAACAAAATATCATTTACAAAATCAACTAAACTAAATCCTAGGGAGTAATGAGTAACTTAAGCATATTTGAGTTTTGAATCAAGATTCTCACCCAAAAAATGTAAAACAATATAATAGAAATCTAATGCGGGAGGCTTGTAGGCATTAGGGGACATGATAACATCTTCAAATATTCCCTTACAAGAAGGCCTTCTACCTTCAAAAGGGATCTAGTCAATGTTTAAACATTCTTCAGAGGGTTCAAACTAGTTGTTGGTGGCACCTGAGATGCTAACAAAGGATTTACAACCCCTTATTAATATTTTGTAGGAGTTTAAGGGCAACATAACATTGGTAAGGTGAAATCCAATTTGGATATGTAGATTAGTGCAAGTGAATTCTTGAGTAGTAGATGTAGTGTTGAAAAATGTCGTCAGTGACATTTTCACACTTGTTTGGGCCCTCCTTGTAAAATTGAGCTTAATGATGCCTGGACTTAGTGTTGTAATATGTCTAACATGCTCACATTAGGTCTTGGGCCCTTTTCAACTAATGAACTTAAAATGGTACCTTGTTAAAGTGTTGTGAAGTGTTGTAACACACTTTTGCACTTTTCTAAGGTTTTATTAATTAACAAAACCTAATAAAGCTATTTTTAACCTTAATCATGCCCTATTTAGAGTGTTGTAAAGTATTGTAACACACTTTCACACTTTTCTAGGGTTTCATAAATAATTGGGCTTCTTTATACTTTAATTGATCTTATTTTATATCCACAAGCCTCAATTAATGCATCTTTTCGAGGATAATCTCGACACAAATCAGCATACAATCACAATTCAAGTGTTTTCAAGTTGTATGGCCCAAATTTAGTGATTTGGGACTCATTTTTCACCTTGGGTGAATGAGTCCCACCTAGGTTTTTGGGTCCCGATCCTAGTTTTACACCTTTCTAAGCATTTTTAAAAATGGTCCCATAAATTATGCCTAATGGGCCTCATTCGCCACCTTGAGCGAATGAGTCCTATGTGTCCCAAAATCAAAATTAATTCAAATTTTTAGCAGGATTTTATCCTCCTAGATCTGATGTCGGCTTGTAGTGTTGTAATTTAGGGAGTTCTTGCATAATTAAGTATAAATTTACAAGTTTCTTTCATTCATTTTACACCTATCAAATTGAATGAGCATTCATAATAGCAAATTGGAGTTCACAAGAGCATTCAAGTGTTTACAAGAGCATTCAAGAGTCTTCAAGGGCATATTCTTTATTATTTATTGCAGCAATTCAAGATCCATCATCACGTCAAGGATATCTAGTAGATCAAGCATGTTATTGGGCTAGTGTTGTGATGTTGCATTCAAGATACAAGATTAAGCATTGTTCTACACTTATCTCAAGATCTAGATCTATGTCCTTCATGGCCATTTCATGCTAGATTGTTGCTTTTCATTACAAGACAACATTCAAGGTATCATTGCTCATGTTTCATGTTTATCTTTCATTATTTCATCATTTGGTTTAATTACCTAAAAGGGGTTTGACCAAGGAAAACACCTATTCACTAATAATCAACAAGTTTTTCTCCTCTTTACATGTGTGATTGTAGGTCTATAGATTGAAGAAAAGTGGATTTGAAGCCCTTAAAATTACCAAAATGACAAAGTTGCAAATATCATCAAAGTTGTCATCAAAAGTTGTCAGGACTCACAAAAACTCATATCTAGGGAAAAATATCCATCCAATTTGCATGAAATCGGTGGAAAAGTGCTTATTTGATCCATCTTCAAAGGCATGCAAAGTTTTAGTTCAAGATTCTACTCCTGTGACACTTCATGACAAAATGAGATTGATTCGCCAGAAGTAGCAAATGAGTCCCACTACAGGCATTTTTCAAGATTTTTATAGATTTAGATACCCTTTTTCTAGAAACCAGTTCTTGTGCAGAAACCCAGATCTGGGACTAATTCGCCCAGATTGGTGAATGAGTCCCAGTAGGCCTAAATTTTAGGATATTCAGCATTTCAGGCCTCCATTCAAGCTCTTGTGGGTTTTCAGGTGCTTCTTTGTACTTTTCCAGTTTGTTGAACATCTAATTTATTTGCATTTATAGTTCATTTAGCAAGGTTTTATTCATCGTTAAGTTCAATCATTAGATCTTGCATTTCATACATTTTTCCAAGCCCTAGTTGGTGGTGAAGCTCTCATTAATCTCTAAACATACCCTAGGATACCCTATTGTCAGATCTCTTCCTATGTTCTTCATTTGATTGAGATAACTAAGGTGTCCTTGAGTGTAGCAAGTGTGAAATAGGAACCCTACCCTTGTGCTACATTCCTCATAGGTGGGGAATACTATTTTCGTTGTTTCAGTAGATAAGTTTGTGAATCTACAAGAGTCATTACAAGGGAGAGCTTTAGTTATTCCATGTATTACTATGCCTCCCAAGCTACACATGGGTAAGGAAGTACTCTTTGAAAAGGAGAATCTATTTGGAAAGTATGCATTGATATGTTTAACTCTCTTTAGCCTAATAGTTGATTTCCAACACTTGGAGCATGCACATTCAAAAATTTATAGAATTTGTTTCTTGTGCTCAATGATACTTCGTTATCTATTGTGTGGGTTAAAAAAAGACAGGTATTTTATTCTTTCCAATTTCCTAGTATGGGGACGAACATCATTTGTTATTAAAATCTTGGTTTCCTAAGTTTAATCTTATGATAAACTTTTTTACTATAATATTGATTTGGGTTCATATTATAAATCTTCCTAGATACAATATTCGATTGATGCTTGTTTTCATAGAATTGACAATACATTAGGAATATTTGTAGTTTTAGAAAACTAGGTATGGTTCTTGCTTCACCTTAGAACCATCTTCAATGCTTCCAATTGGTGATGTGTCTCTAACCCACTTTTCTTCTCCCATTTTTGTCAATATAGTGTATGCCTCCTCTCTCAAGGAACAAATGATTTCTAATTTATAGAATCTTCTAATAAAAGGATTGTCACTTCTAAAAATGAACAAATTGAAAAAAAAAAAGATTAAACTCTTTATCAATTACAAAAAAAAGCAAAAAAAGACAAAAAATTTGTAGTATAATATTAAAACTTCATATAAAATACAAAAATTCTATATGAACAAACATACTAAAACTAACTAAAAAATAAATATTAAGAAATATAACATTGAATTAGTTCTAAATTTAATTAATAAAAGCTTGACTTCTTTACCTATTATTTTGAAACACAAAGAAGAAAAAATAACAAATAAATAAATACAATTTACAAATAAAAAATCTTTAAAACAATCAAACCTAATAATTTTTTGTTTTGGTTAAAATCACATAAAAATAAACATTATATTTATTGTTGATAATTTTTAGTAATAAAACCTATTGTAATCTTGATAAGTAGGAGGTATTTTCCACAGCGTGTCAAATTGTGATATTGTTATGAAGATTTAACCATGTAGTTTTACGAGTCAAACTCATTGACCCATGTTTCATGAGTAGTGGTTCACAAGAACCATTGACCCATGTTTAACGAGTAGTGGTTCACAAGAACCCATCTCTCATGATAGTGAATGGTCTACTTAGCACTCATTGCATCTAAGTGATGCTCCCAAAGGTGAAGCATTGGACATTTCTGAGAGGTCACCCATCCCAGTACTACTCCAGCTCAATCATGCTTAACCATGAAGTTTTCCCAAGGTTAAACCCACTTACCTTGCAACCTCATTTGCAAAACCTTCAACAAGTATTGTAACTTATGAACCATTCATTTAGAACCTCTTTAACTTATCAATTGATATATAAGTTCGTATTTTCCACATGTCAATTTATGATATTACTATCAAGATTGTAATCTTAAAAAAACCTAAAATACGTACAACCTACATCGTAATTACATCAAAACTTTTGAGAGAATACAATTGAAATAGTGTATGTCTCCATTTACCCATTTGACATTCAGTAACCAGTGATTTTTTGACTGACTACTCAATGTCAAAATGGGTATATGCCGACATACACTATTCCAATTCTATTCTTTGGGAATACTAATATTTAAACTATTAACTCACCCTCGATATATGTGTCCATTCTTTTCTGTTCACATGGACATCGATAATTCACAGGTATCACATTCGATCTGGCATAGTTTGTAAGACAACAGCTCACTGTCTGCTGGCTTGCCTTTTTTCTTTTTCTTTCTGTCTCCCTGTATTTTTGCTTCTTCCAACATAAAAAAAACAAGTAGTTCACAGGTACCTATGTTCTTCTACTTAAGACACCACAACGCCATGTCAACTTGTTTCCTAAGATAAAAACAGATTTTTTGGAGCCACATCCTTCTTTCAAATAATTGGAATATATCGAACGAGGTATACTCGTTCACAGGCTGGATGGAGATGGGAGACCTCCTTACAATACTCACCATATAATTTTAATCACCAAAACTTAACCAAACCCATATTTCTAACCAAAAATTTAGTCTAATAGAGCACGGTATGCATTAAAGATGAAAACTAATTAAAGGTAGGCATTCATGATAGATGGATCTAATTAAACCTAGACATGCATAATAAATGAAGATGACTAGATGAACTAGCATGAGTATATGAGTCTAACCTAGCCTAAAATAGACAAGTGTTAATTAATTGCATAATTCAAAGGCATGTGACTAATTGACACAAAAGACCAAGTGAGCTTATCCTAACTAACTTGATGCATATAATACAATAAAATAATAAAATAAATTGAACTAAATAAATTGCACCAACTCCCTCATAAGGAAAACTTAGGGACAGATAGAGAAATGCATGGGTTTTAGCAACTAGTCTTGATCAAGTATTCATTTATTTCTATATCTCTTCCTAAGTTTCACATATGGGTTGTCAGTGCCTTTTACCTAGTTAGGATATGCTCACATATGTACTTGTGTCAATTAGCCATGTACCCTTGACTTATGTACCTAATTGACACTTATCTAGTATTGGCTAAGTTACACTCCTATCATGCTAGCTCATCTAATTATCTCCATCTATTATACATGTCTAGCTTTAGTTAGATTCATCTATCATGAATGTCTAATTTTAGTTAGTCTTAACCTTCCATTCATTGTCTTGCTATATATAAGCACATGCTTCTTTTACATTGTAACAACAACTCCATTAAGTATTATTTAATACAATTAATATGTTAGCTATTTCACTATGCCTCTTGTTAGTTTTTCATAGATTTTACTGCGGACGGTTGTTGGTTTGATGGTTCATGGATTTGTGAAATATTTCATTATTCTTGCAAGATATGGAACCCATTATGCCATAGGCTAGTTCATTTATGAGTAATGGGGGTAAGTAGACCTTAGTATTTAACAAGTCTCCCATCTTCTTCCAAAGATATTTTGTTGTGGTTTATTAATGTACATTATGTTGGTTCCCAAATGCACAATTCCATAAGCCTAGAGTGATAACCTATCCGAGCAAGGATACCAGTTTTTCTTCTAGAGGATAAGACATGGACTCATCAATTGAGTATGAATGGTTAAAGGTAAATTCTTGAGATTAGGTGGTATCTCCTTCACTTTGGGCTCAGCTTAAATTGAAGAGAGCATTCCTAGAGATATCCTTAATAGTACATCTAACCAATTATCATGAAAATTAATAAACTAGCAACAGCTATATCCAATGTACACTTGGCCCTAAGATTTGCCACTAGGTCAAAGATTAACTAGTTATTTGTAAAACCTCTTATTGAGCTAATAATGCCATGCTTACATATGCACCCAAATATGATAATAGTGCAATAATCTCATTTAATGAATCCACTTAACCTTTCAATATTTGTAAAATCTTGGGATAAATATTTAAGCAAATATTATTTAAAACCTTCTACAAATGTTTAATATCGTGAACAATTAAAATTTGTGTTTAAATATTTTAACCCTATGCTTGTCAATTGTAATAACCTAAGATACAATATTAGGGAAAAATATTTAATCCCACTTTTCAACAATTTTTTCTTAGATTTAAATACCTAACAAATTTGGTAAAAGCCCACATTTTGTCCATGTTTACACAACAATAATAATATTTTCTTCTTAACTAATGAACCAACAAGGAGCAGATGAAGTCTCAAGCCTCTAGTCCCAATGACTACTTAACATATTTATTCAAATGAGTTTGAATGTTTTAACCTGATTTAATAGAAATCAAAAAAAAAATCATAATTTGTACAAAACATTAATTACCCAAAATATGGAATGAACCATAAGCAAAAGATAGGGTAAAAATATTAATTGGCCATAAAATCTAATTTACAATTTGCTACTACAACAATAACCCTAACTTGAAATATAATGCACAAACCCTAAATTAAATGGGTCATGATAACATTATAATACTTTGTGATAACAATATAAATAACATAGGAAGTACCCTCAAAATAAGCTGCAACTACAATAGGTACAATAGCATAAAATTTCATGCTCAATCTTTCAACAACATTGGATCATATGAAGTTGATGCAGTTACAGTCCATGACCATGGCCCGAGCTTGCTCATGACCTTTGATGAAATCATACAACCAAGAAAAAGGGATTTTATCCTCTACCATGTGAAACCAAAGGATTTCCATCCTCTAGCTTCCTTATAAATCTAAGGGTTTTCAACCTCAAATCTAATTGTTCAAATACCAATGCTTAGAACAATGTAAGTTAGGGTTTCAATTTGGATAATAATGCATTATGAAAAAAAAATGAAAAACCTCATAATATATCTCTTTTGGTGTATTGAATAGCTTGGGGAAGAGATCTACCACTATTGCCCCTTGACATCATTAACATTAATGGAATCCTTCAATTTGTGTGTGCAAGGTGGAGATGTAAGCATGCAAAAACCTTTGAAATGGTGACCAAACCTTAACCATTGCATGAATGATACATGGTTGTTATCATCCCCCAAGCTACAAGTACATGTACAAATATACACCCTTAATTTTCAATAGGAGAATCTCATTTGGAGAATTTGTGAGGTCAAATTAGCCATTAATGGTGCTCCTAATGGTGTAAGGTGTACATAAAGCGACTAGCATAAAAAGGACGGAATGCCAAAGTTCAAGAGTTGGTGGTATCATGTGACTATTACCACTTATCGAGGATTGAGGATGATACATACTAATACAAGGAAGTTTGGCTCTCTAAAAAGGCAACAAAAAGGAGTAGGGTGATCCCACGATACTATGTTCCACTTTTTGGACAAAGTAGGACATTGAAATCATCATTTTGAACCAAATTTTTACTTTCTAACACCTATAGAAACTAAATCGTTAAGAATTTGAATATCATGTGAACTAGTGATTTTTGAGATTTCATTTGTAGATTATAAATATATAATTTTTAAAATTTAAGAAATAATTTGTGACTTTTTTATGTAACTTTAAATAAAAAAATTAATAGCTAACAATATTTTTAAAAGTGAATGCTACTTTTGTAAAGCATAACTTTATTTATAGAAATGATAATAGTATAAACTTTTTTGTATAGGAGCGAATTTGCACCCCTCTTGCAAATTACCCTTTTACATCCTCTACTTTAGAAAAATCAAACCCGACTAAATAATTCCACATCACCTATCTTCTTTCCATCCACTTGTCACTTGTCTCTTGTGTCGGTGGGGAAATTTTTGTTGGGGACGCGTGCATGACACACAAATGTTTGTGTGGCACACTATCGTCCCTGACAAATTCCTACCTCTAGAATCCGCAGAGATGTTACGTTCTCCACAAGCAATGAAGCATAACACCTCTGTGCCTTCTAGTAGACCTGACAACCACTCTTTCTCTCCTTTTTCCACTTCAAATGCCTATCTTTCTACTTCATCTTCTTGGAAATACTTCATCTCTTTAGCATTTTTTATGAGCAATTCAACCCAACCTCGACACACTAGTTGAGTTTATACAAATCTTTTCTACGTCTTGTTGCACTTCTGCCACCATTTGAATTGCAACTTGGTGTCCTAAGGGACTGCTTCTTTGTTGTTGTGGCAGTGTAGACCTTGCCAAGCTTGCACTCTCCTCTACGTGCTTAAGGGCACCTCGATTGACAAGGTGATATTGTTTGTTGATTTACATAGCATAGTGTCATTGCTATTTTTTTTTTCTTTCCATTGTTTTCTTTATCATATTTCATATCTTGTGGCTTTCCTGATTTTCCGTGGAGGTGGAAACACCAAAGCGGGAGTTTGACTGAGGCAAACCCGTATACAATGCCAACATTTTTCCCCTCTTGGCTATGTGTAGGTACATGTACATGTGGAGCTTGCTAGAGAATTAGACTCATAGTGAGTTAATCTTCATCACTTTCATCTTTGTCACCTTTACTTTCATCATCTCCTTCATCATATTTTTAGTTATCTAGTTTATTTTGTTATTTATTGTTTTGTTTAGTACCTTTAAACTCCATTTGCTAAACCGATTAGTAGATTTCTGGAATTTTCACTGTACTCTTGTACTTTCTGGTCATACAAATTCCAGTGCCCTAGAGAGATGCTAATGTGTCGCACTGTCATCCCTGACCTGCACTATTTTCCTTGAGTAGAGAGTTGCTTGAGGTACGATTTGGGTTCTACAAATCGGCTTGTTTAGCTTTGTTCAACCTCTCAAGCTAGTAGAGTGACAAAAGCACATGAGAGTGCTCTCCATTCTCTATCCTTGATCTAAGTTGCTTATTCAACTTGAGGTATATTAGGGCAGTCCTCCGCTCTTGACTCTCCATGACCTGGAGCCTTGGTGTGGTTGATCCCCCTCTTCTACATTTTGGTGTTCACCCGACGTGAACCATTTTAGTTTCATTTAGCAATGTTGGAAGACACTTGTATCCTAGGAACATTGTGGGTGTGAGTGTTGTGAGGCGTATATCCTTGCAACCCAACCTATGACCCCTAGTGGTGCAGTTGGAAGGTTCCATAGGCATCACAAAACAAAACCTTAGTTGGGTCACTGTTTAGTTGCAAACCCTTGGGGGCTTTGTGAAAGTTCTATTTGGTATACATAATGGCCTCCTTTTTACATTTTCCCATCCCATTCCTACAACTTGTTAGTGGATCTCATAGCATAACTTTCACCTCGCAAGACTTGTCAATGAACTATAATAGAGAGCCATCTCCCTTATACATCCCCACACAAATCAATGGAAACACTACAAGTGTTCTTGTTGACCCTATATGTCAGGTGAATGCAATTACTAAGGAGATTATGTTGATTAACTTCTTGCACATAGATGGGTATGATGAATCTAGGAGTAACACCATACACACAATGGGATTTCCATTCCTCCCATCAGTTGCATCACCTTGTCAGTCTTAGTTGGACCTAAATCCATAAATTTACTCTTTGACATAATCCTAGATTATGAACCCTTCAAGGTGAAACTAGGTATCCCTTGGTTGGTCGCTATGAATGCAGTTCCCTCGGTGGTGCATAAATGTCTAAAATTCATCCATGAGGGTACAGTGTATGTAGACTATGACACTGGCTATAAATCATTGATTGCACGTGGTGGCTACTCGCTTGATCATTTTTGGCTTTCCCCCGTAGGTTCGCTTCTTCCTAGGATGGATCTCTTATACTAAACCTATGTGAAGTATGAGGGTGGGGGCATAACGCCTAAAGTGATATACCCTACTCCCTATGTCATCTCGCATAGGGCTCTTCTTAAGGCTGATAGTGATGTCTCTTTGGCTTGGAGAAGGGAGGAAGAGAATTGTGCTCAAGGTTCTTCTCCCTCCTCTTTCATTGTCTCACCTATCGCTTCTCTCACCCTGCTATGGTGCCATCAGCGTATGCTCCTAGGCATTTGTTGAAGAACCTGATGGCGCCCACTTGGAAAAATCCCAAGCACTCAACATTTGAACTTCTAGTCTTACCCACGGTGCCTCAGCCCATTCGATATGGTAAGGGGAAGGGTTCCCATGGGGAGTTGTCTATGTCTTGGCCTCCACGGCCTCCTACCCCTCCTGCCCCTAAGTCAGTGAATGGGAAGAGGTCCTCTGTTGAGGCGTTAGAGTTGATTCCCCACGTTGTTGTTTCAACCTAATCAACCTCTCCTTCTTGTTCTCGTCCAGAAATCCTTCCCTCTGCCAAAAATGGTCATGATAGACACTCCAATGATCAAATAGGAGTCCTTAGTTCCATCTCAGCTTCCAACCTCCAACTCCTGAAGTCACAGGAACTACCTTGTGTGTGAGTGCAAGCATCAAAGAAGGGCTCTCTCTGCTGAGCAGACCGCTTTTTAGAGGAAGGAGGGGGAGTCAGCAGTTTCTGCTCTGAAACCTTCTACAATGTCTTCCTCTCCCATCCCCTCTACTTCAGTTCCATCAGCTTCAATGTTGCTTCTAGCTCCTGCTATGAGCATAAACGACCCTCACCCAAAAAAGATGCAGGTGTTTATTGCTCCTTCAATTGAGCCTCCCCTCCTGATGTCCCTCCTAGACATCTTATCATTTTCAAAGCTCGTGGACATGTCAAACACCTCGATGGTGTCCACCGCAGTTTTCTCCTCCTCCTTTGCGCCTTCTGCCTCATCTGTGGGGATCTTGCATCCTCCAACGAAGCAGAAGATGGAGGACAACCCTTCTAGCAATGGGGGTCAAAAGATGGGTCCACCTTCTTTGGAGGGTGGTTCGGCATTAGCATGTGCCATCTTGGTGATGGAGGAAGTCTCGACATCCCCAGAGTTTTTCACTGCTCCTGAGTCACTTGGTGAGCCTAGCAGTAAATCTCGAGCGCGGTCTCCCTCATCCATTGAGTTAACACATGGAACTCCTATGAAGTGCATGTTTAACTCTCTATATGAGGTCCCATCCCTATCAGCAATCTTTGCGAAGTCATTGAATTTCACCCCACATAAACTAAGTCGAGAAGACCTTCGGGGCCTTCTTCCTTGACTCTTGTTGCGGGGGGGTCCGAGGGTTCCCCACTTGATATTCCACCCTTGCAGGCTTGTTCCCCTTCCCATTATAATGATCTAGATTGGGAGGTCGATGACCTCTTGGTTGATGAGGACTAGGGGGCACCTCTTCTTTATCTATAGAGTAGATTATGTCTGTGTATGTGTTCCCATTCTACTTGTGTTATGTGTTCCTAGATGACCCTTGTCACCCTTGTAGGTGCTTGGATATAGGAGTGTTTATGTGTCATAAAATTTCCTCTATCTGTTACATCATTCTTCATCTGTTATGTGTATTGATTTTTGACAATTGGGGATGATGCAAAGTGTTGGGAGCATTTAGGCTTCCCTTCCATGTTGACCCATTTTTTAACTTTTATATTGTCTTCTCATGCATTCTTCATATGATCTGATATAGTAGGGGGTTGATGATAGTTCATTTATATACTATTATGAGTAGCTCTAACCCTGAAATATCATATCACCCCTGTGTCCCTTATTAGTAATGTTTTTGTTCCTTTTTGTATTATTTGTCCTCTTATCTTTCATGCTTGCTTTGTGATGTTGTGGTGCTCATGTTTTGTCCCTCACATGTGCGACAACATTACCATAGTTAAATCTCACTATGTTTCATGGGCCACAACATCACTTTTTCATTTTTGCTTTTTTATCTTTAGGATGCCATGTGCCTCTGCATTCAACACACACCATCCTAAGGGGGGGCTATCATGTCAATTTGATTTTTAGAAAACACATTTTGTGGCCAACTAATCTTTTCTCGAAAATCCCTTCAAACATTTTTCAAAAAAATGCATTCCTCAACAAGGACCCCTAGTGGAATGTTTTTTCTTTGTCATGGGTTCGCAAAGAAAGAATTTGAAAGACCTTCCTTCGAGGAGGAAGCACCTTCTCTTGTGGGTGAAGCGTGACCTTCCCCTTGTGAGGGGACCTTCTTCCTTTCAAATTCCTTGATGAAGTGAACATCTTTCAAAAGGATTCCTTAATGTTGAATTGTTTTGCAAAAAATGCTCTCACTTTCAAAAATGTGCGTCCCTTTAGTGGACCCCTTTTCTTTTGAAGGGTTCCCGAGGGACCTCTTTGAAAGCTTCTCCATTTTTGGTCGTCTGCACAACTGTTTTCTTTTTTTTATTCCTACATGGCTACTCTTTTTTTTCTAACATGTTTTATCTGTGGATCAACATGTTGCTTTATAGGTGCACCTATGAAGCTTCTTTTTAGACTAACTCTATGGAGTACCCTTACATTGGGCTTCCTTCAAGAGAGAGAGTATATGGGGGTGCCTTCTTTGCAAGTCCAAGGATTTTTGAAGCGCTTAAATCCTATGGGATTTTTCCATCATTGGTCTGCGGGCCTTCAATGCACTTTGATAAACTTTGTAGCTCTAAGGATCTACAAGTTCCTTTGTTCAATCATCCTTAGGAGAGTACATGTTGAGTTATTTTCCTACCCTACGCTTTTGGGATTCACCAGATTGCAGTCTACTTCCTCAATGGTTCAGGTATACATTTCTAAACTCTTCAATCTACTTTATCGAACATTCGTTGACACTCATGCTTGCTAAAGTGGGAGAAAAATGTAGAAGAATGAATTTACACCCCCTTGCAAATTCCCCTTTTACATCCTCTACTTTAGAAAAATCAAACCCAACTAAATAATTCCACATCACCTATCTACTTTCCATCCACTTGGCGCTTGTCTCTTGTGTCAGTGGGGGAATTTTTGTCAAGGATCTGCGTGTGTGGCATGCAAATTTTTGCACAGCACACTGCCATCCCTAACAAATTTCCGCTTCTAGAATTTGCACAAAGACATTACGTTCTCCATTGGAAACGAATCGTAATGTGTTTACACCTTCCATTCAACCTGAGAACAACTCTTTCCCTCCTTATTCCACTTCAAATGCATATCTTTCTACTTGAATTCATCTTGTTGGCAATACTTCATCTCTTTAGCATTTTTCTTGAGCAATTCAACCCAGCTTCTACACACTAGTTGATTTTATACAGATCTTCTCTACGTCTTGTTGCACTTTTTCCACCATTGCAACTTGGTGTCCTGAGGGACTACTTCATTTTTGTGGAAGTGTAGATCTTACCAAGCTTGCACTCTCCTCTACATGCTTGAGGGAACCTCGATTGAGAAGGTGATGTTGTTTGTTGATTTACATAGCATTGTGTCATTGCTATTGTTTGGTTTCTTTCCATTGTTTTCTTTATCATATTTCATATCTTGTGGCTTTCCTGGTTGTCTGTGGAGGTGGAAACACCAAAGTATGGGTTTGACTAAGGAAAACTCCTATACAACCCCAACATTTTTCCCCTCTTGGTTGTGTGTAGGTACACGTACGTGTGAAGCTTTCTTGCGAACTAGACTCATAGTGAGTCAATCTTCATCACTTTCATCTTCGTCACCTTTATTTTCATAATCTCCTCCATCATCTTTTTAGTTAACTAGTTCATTTTGTTATTTATTGTTTCGTTTACTACCTTTGAACTCCTTTTGCTAAACCGATTAGTAGATTTTTGGCATTTTCATTGTACTCTTATACTTTCTGGTCGTACAAACGCCAGTGCCCCAGAGAGATGTCAGTGTGTCACATTTTCATCCTTGACCTACGTTGTTGTCTTCGGGTAGAGAGTTGCTTGAGGTATGGCATGGTTTCTAGAAATCAGCTCGTTTAGGTCTGTTCAACCTCGCAAGTTAGTAGAGTGATAGAAGCACCTGAGAGTGCTCTTCATTCTCTATCCTTGACCTAAGATGATTATTCAACTTGAGGTAGATTAGGACAACCCTTCACTCTTGGCTCTCTGTGACCTAGAGCCTTTGTGTGGTTGATCCCCCTCTTCTACACTTTTAAACATAGATACATAACACCAATATCTAGTGCACAAGTATTTTTTCATAATTTTTTGTTTTATAATTTTTTTATAACTTTTTCAAGTGAGATTAACAATAATTTAGACATAGCTATAAAATGTAAAAAATAATTCTTAGAATCGATTTGTAGGCACCTAAATTTGGACACTTAATTTATCCAAATTTATCCCTTTTCTTCTAAGCATCCCTTTATCCGCATTAATTAATTAATACTACTATTATTTAATTAATATCTTTAATTCTGTCAAATCCCTAAGGTATTTAATCAATAATACCTTATCTCTTTAATCCTCCTTCCATCAATTGAATTAAATAAATATTCCATTTATTTAATTCCCTTCATCACATCCTCTATCATTTTTATCTTATCCTAATCCATCTTCTAATCTCATCATTAAGGATGTGCACATGCCTAATCCTTGATTAGGATGTGTCACATCCTCCAACTTTTGCAAGTTGGCCTCTAATCTCTCTTAGCCACCTAACCTCCTCTAATCCTTCACTTAGCCTAATCAACTCTCAAGGAATTTTAATTCCACTCTCATCTTTCAAGGAATATTAAATTCCTTTTCTCTTCTCCATGTCCTTTATGACATGTGTCCTTAAGTCAACTTTATTAAAGGCTTTTCTCCTTTGGGCAAGGCCTCCACTTCCCCATGTGAATTTTTAATTCACCTTTTAATCCCCTAATGCATTTAAGAAATTTTAAATTCCTTCTCTCATCCCCATAAGGATATTTGAGGAATTTTTAATTCCCCACTTGTCCTCTCACCCACATGGGACAATGACATCCTTTATGAGGATATCTTGACCAAATCCCAAGGTACTTTGTACCCCCTCCATGTCATGTACTTCTCTTACACCTCATGTCCACCTCAACTTTCTTAAGCCTCTCCCCTTGCCACATGTCAAGATGTGAGGGCTTGTGAGTTCTCAACTCACCATAGCCCTACATCTTGGCCATGTTGGGATCAATCTCAACCGTCCATTTCTTCTAGGAATTCTCAAAATTCCTATAAATACCCCCTCTTTTCTCTCATTTTAGGGAGAGATCATTTTGTTAGCCAAACTCTTGCAATTTTATTTCTCAATCTACACTTAGCCATTTTCATGCTTTCATCCATTTCCATCCATCTTCACATCATCATCTAGCTTACATCTTGCCATCCAAGGAGCATACACATCAAAGATCGAAGGGCCAACCAAAGGATCGATTCAAGACAAGGTATAAAGTTTCATTTGTTGTTTTTTATCTTGTGTTGATTCCAACTTAGGCTAATCTTGAGGTGTAGGTTGTTTTGGTGTTTATTTGCACTCTTTTATTTGTTGCTCGTTTTCTAACGCTTACATTCGACCTATCACCCTATTAAGCACAATCTTGGATAAGAATAGAATTCAAACTTTTATAGTGTAGGCATTCTCTATTAAATTTTATTAAGAAGATTCTTTAGCCTATGCAACAATAATAAAAAGGTTAATAGATTCTCACATACAAAGTACCCTTAACCAAGAAGGAAAAGAGAGGAGTTGTTGTGTGGATGAATAGAATGCAAGTAGCTACTAATCAAACTAAGAAGGCAAGTAAGTAATGTTTTATATTCTTCATTTTAGGTTTCTCACGTTCGTATGGGGAAATTTGGTGTTTGATGAGGGTATTGAGGGGCACTCCATCAAAACTAAGCATGGGTAAAAGTACAAACCCATGTCGCACATTATAAAGGAACCGACCAACAACAACAACAAAATTTGAACTTCGACCACATAAAAGTGGTCTTTATGTTTTGAATTTCAAAATGATGTAAACTATTGAAATGTAGAAATCTTGATGAAGTTTATTCATATTATTTTTCAATTTTTTTAAAATTGTTTTGATTATATATTGTTATCAATTTAAGAGTAGATTTTGGAATACTAAAAATTTCAGGAAAAAGTGACATTCACTTGACATCAAGAAACAAATAGAAAAAACTTTCTTTTCCCCTAATTTTTTCCTCTAAATAGGTAACTTCAATATCTAGTGCATGGAAAAAAAAATTGAAATTTTGATGTATATTTTTCTTGTAATAACATTTTTAAGTCAAACTCGTTAGAATTTGATAGTTTTCATTTGGCATCAACTATTGTCTATTTTTTAAATCATTTTCAAAAAACAAATTATACCCTTTTGAAGAGGATTCTCTCCTCTAGTGCACCATATATTTTTCAAAAAAAATTAACATGTTTTACTATTTTTTTTATTTTTTTTAATTAGCCCTTTTTTAACTCTAACAACCTACTTACATTATTTTAAAAATAGAATATATTAAAACTAATCAAAATATTAAAAAAATTATATATTTGGATTCACCACTCCAAGCTCTACAAAAAGGTATTTTTATTATTTTTTAAAAAATAATTATGATTGAAGAAATTTACATAGTTGAAGTTGAAAGTTTTAGAAAATTCTAAGAAAAGTTGAGTTGGCTACCAACTAGGGTGCCACATAGAAAGTTTTGGTAGAAAGGGTTTTAGTAGAAAGTGTTTTGACCAAATCCCCGCACATAAAATGAGCCACATTTTGATGCGGCAAAAGGAGAAATTCAAATTTTATGATTTCGGGCAAAAGGGTTTCTCTTGAAACTCTATGTGCCATATATAGGCCATGTAGTTTCGGGCAAAATTGGTTTGACCGAAACTGTTTCACTCAAAACTATTTAGTTGGTTGAAAGTGTGACATAGCATTGTACTTTTACCCGCATAAATTTCAAAAATTGAGAGGTGGGTTCCCCTATGTAAGATGAGAAGGTATTTTCCATCATCCATGTTATTAGAAAATTTAGGCATTCTATTTATGGTCAATGTGTGGTAGAGGAAAACTACAATGAATTTAATTTACTCTTGAAATTTTGAATCCTCCTCTTATCCACTTGTTTCATCATGAATTAGAAAGAAGCTAGTGCATTATTCAAATTGTCCATAACTTGATCAAGAACTCATTGTGACCTATGATATATTTGAAAGAGGCCTTATGAGATATGATATTTTAGGGTAGCTTGTTTTCAAATTAATCTTTGAGGAATAAGAAGTGGTAAGGGCATGTTTACCATAAAAAGAGGTAATATACATGACTTATATCACCATGCTTCTTGTTGTTTGGGAAAATTTTCTCATACCAAAGTTTTATTTATCCATGACTGCTCCAAACACCATATCTTCTACTTCATATGTAAAACTTATCTTTTTAGATTGATCATATTGTTGACAATCACTATGGAATATAGTCATTAAACACATATAATCTTGTCAATTTTTCCCGTAAATAATTTACCATATATGTATGTTACAATTTTACATGGTTGAATTAATTATCTACTTCTTCAATTGCATGATATGATGAATTTATTAGCAACAATTATATAGTAAATAAATCAACAAGCTCAATCTACATGTGTTTCTTAATATTGTCCCTTTGTATTTGTTCGGTTAAAACATCAAACGATGCTTTTGTGTTTCTCTTCCTGTGTCTCGACTTACTACCTAGATTTCATACTCTTACGTGGAAGGGTATTTTTGGATTGTTTCATCTCTCTTTTGATGCTTGACATGATTATAATACCTTATCCATGATACACCTAGAGCAACAAATCATTGATATTATCACAACCTATAGTAATTAAATATGAAAAAACATCTAAACATTCCTTTCAAAAGGTAGGATAATTGAAAAAGATTGAAATATATTTCTACTTTCTTGAAACTTCGCCACATAAGCTACAAGGATTTTCCAATCTCAAATCAAAGGAATGTTTAGAGTGTTGTTCTTCCACTATTGATTCTTTTATTAAATTAATACATTCATTTTTATGGCTTAAGAGTTTTTTCTCACTCTAATTTTCACAAATATCCAATACTTCATCAAATTTTATATCTTCCCTTTGTGTTATAGATTCCTCTAAAATTTTATCTCTCTCAACTCTTACAAATCTAATTTATCTTCTTTCTTTTCTTCTTTGATTTGATTGTGCTTATGTATATTCCCCTAGGTTCAATTTCCATCCTCTATTTTTTTTTGCTCCTTATCAGATTTTCCTAATTCTTCATCTAATTTCAACCCTTCTTTGCCTTATCATTTATGGCCTAGTTCCCAAGATTCTTTGCATGAGAATACATTTTTTTCTTCTATGTTCATTCTTTCTATTATCCCTTTTGCAATAGGAGATATCTTTTATTTTTGACTAGAAGAAGGTATCTTGTAATATAATTTATTTCTAGGAAATGACTTATTTGGTGTTTTAGTTCATTTGATGGCCTCTTGAAGATTTGGTTTAAGTATTATTTTTTCAATTTTGACTTATCTTCTTCCTTCCTTAACTTTCTCATGTATTTGCATAGATCTCTTTTTCCTAACACCCTTAAAAATCCTTCAAAAGGTGTTACAAATTTGAAATCATTTGAATGTTTATGATAATAGTTAAACAATAGATCAAACTCTTCTTCCAACACAATTTAGTTCTCTACCATTGAAATTTATTCTTTCTTTCTATAGAATGCAATTTTCCTTACCACTTCTTTAAACTTATTCATTATATTTTGGTTCCTATGCATTCCATCTTGTTTCTTTTGTATTTGTATCCTTGTATCAATAAAATGGTCTACATTGTTACCATATATTAGAGATTTTAAGAACCCTCCCATGGTTCACAAGCTAGTAGGAAAACCAACTCTAATACACTATAATATCCCAAGATAAATAATTAAGCAAATATTATTTGAAACCTTCTACAAATGTTAAATATCTTGAACCACTAAAATTTGAGTTTAAATATTTTAACCCTATACTTGTGAAACGTAATAACTTGAGCCAAAATATTAGGGAAAAATATTTAAACACGCCTTTTAGCAAATATTTCTCAAGTTTAAATACCTAACTAGATCAAGTAAAAATACAGATTTTATTTATGTTTACACATCAATAATAACATTTCCTTCTTAATTGAAAACCCAACAGGTAACAAATGTACTCTCAACCCTCTAGTGTTAGTGACTATATAAATCTATTTCAAGTTTAATTTTTTTAAACCAAATTTAGTAGAAATTCATATTTCTATTCACAATTTATACAAAACATTAATTTCCTAGACCACAAATCAACCCACAAGGAGAAGACAAAGTATATAATATTCCTTATATTAAATGAGCATAAAATTCATTACAATTTGTTGCTACAACAACCCTGACTTGAAATACAATGCACATATCCTAAACTCTAGCACATGCCCTCACTTGACTCAAGTTAGAGAGGAAAAAAGATTGAGGAGTCCAAATGAACTCCTAAGACTAAGAAACCCTTTGCGATTAGACATTGGCCTTTAGTGTGTGGACCCAATGCACCCTTATTGTAAAAAGAGGAGTGCCTGCATGCACATCCTACCTCTTCCAAGAAGGAGGATGTAAATTTTGATGAAGACTTAGAGTAGTTCCCTCTATCAAAAAATGAGGAAACTGCTTAGTATGGGAAAAAGACTTTGAAAATAAGGATCAATGTAATCCATATTTAATATAAATAAAAAAGTCTTTTTTTCGTTGTTCAAGAACATGAACTTGAAGACTTGTCTTGTTGAGAATGGACATGTATATCTCTTTTAGATTACATGTTATGTACATAGTATTATGTGTATGCAAATGTTTAAACGTAAAACCTTGTGTTAAGTTATGCTAAATGTAGGCTGTGACACAGGTCAAGTGAGTCATCATGGTGACCACTAGACAAGAAGCAGGTAGTAGCAGATAGGATAATGAGTTGAGAAAGAGGCTAGATCAAATCTTGGAACTCCTAAACTGATAAGAATCTCAAATGGACCATTTGGAACAAGAGGTCTGAGGGGTGCAAGAAGATTAGATTATGAGGAATGAGGAACCCAACCAAGGAGAGAGGGGTCAAGGAGATCCCAATCAAGGTCGATTGAGGAAGAATTGGGGAAAGAACTAAAAAAGGAAGCACAACCAAAATTCAATGGAAAGGCCAATCGAAGATGGAGTCGAGGCATGGATTATAGAGATGGAAAAATACTTTAGGCTTTGCAACCTGTTAGACCAAACCAAGGTTGCTTGGGTTGTGTATCAATTGTCTGGAGAGGCAGCTATTTGGTGGGACAACAAGAAGGCAAAGAGGAAACTCCAACCAAGAGAGATCACTTGGGAGGTTTTTCTCGAATCTTTTAGGAAAAGGTGGCTACTGCAACTTTCCTTTGACAAGGAGATGATTGAATTTCAAAATTTGACC
>VDFB02371953.1:0-44385 GCA_007258455.2 Sequoia sempervirens
TCTATTCTATTTCGCCTATATGCCCGCTATTTGAGAAAATAGGGGACTACTGACTACGTTATGTGAGCATTGGAATTCAGAGAAATGTTCCTTTCACCTACCGATGGGTGAGGTGACTATTACGCTTGAGGATGCCTTCCACATTCTGCGCGTGTTGATCTGAGGAGAGCGGATCGTCTATGACCCTCGCCATGGCTAGTAGACCTTCATAGCATACTATCAAGATGAGGGCATAGGACTCGACATCCAGGGATAAAAGATCTGCTAGGAGTTTATGGCGGAGCATTATGCTCATTTTCATGCATTCCTGGTGACACTTATTGGTGGGATATTGATTCTTGACCGTTGTGGACATGGGTTCCCTATTGGATGGGGAGATGTCCTAGTCGGGATGAGACGAGATAGGACAGTGTATGCCTGGGGCCCTTGTTTATTGGGAACACTCTACCATTAGCTTCACGAGGTTGTCTATAGGAGGGCAGAGAGTATCATGTGGCACCACACTGATGATGATTTGGGCCTTAGAGCACATAGCTATATTTTGTTCGTCGATTCAAAGACCACAGTTGGCTGAGGGGATGCCCTATGCATACTACTATGTCAGTGCACTACAATAGACATGGATGGGTGAGACAGGTTGGTGGCAGCATCAGATTGATACGATGGTGTCATTTATCTGGAGGTCGTATAGAGACTGCCAGTAGTGGGACGATAAGGTGGACCATCTCAGCCTATATAGACAGTATTAGTACTTGATTGGTAGGACAATGTAGACCCATCTGATCATAGAGATGTATCTACCACAGCATGTCCTCAGAGAATTCAGAGAGCAGCAGGGTGTACCTGCAAGGATAGCTGAGTATGCTCGATCCTCTAGAGAGGCAGCTTCGAGGCCAGCGATTCCAGTAGCATTCACCGAGTAGAAAATCGATTGGCTAGGAGCCAAGCCACGGGGATGGAGAGGTGGGATTGCAAATCCCAGGACCATAACCGACTATGACCTATGGTGGTAGGCACATCGACCAGTGCCACTAACAAATCCAGATGGGCCAACACCTATGGACAGGCAGTCAATGATACCTCATGTGCCGAGAGTCAAGTGAGGAGGAAGAGATGGTGATAGGGGTAGAGGCTAGGGGAGAGATGGAGGCTGGGGTGGAGGGAAAGATGGAGGCAAGGATAGAGGTTGGGATGGAGGCAGGGATAGAGGTCGGGGTGGAGATGAGGGAGATGATGGAGATGATGGAGGAGACAATTAGAAACAGAGGAGAGATGGTCAGAGATAGGGTAGGAGGGTGTTCCCACATGTGGTGAGAGTGGCACTAGATGCCATCCCAAAGGTGGTTGAGGAGGGGGAGAGAGAGGAGGAGTAGCCAAGATAGGAGGAGGAGAGACAAGAGGAGCCAGTAGGGCCAGAGCAGGAGGAGAGATGGGAGAAGCATGTGGCAGAGGACAAGAGACAGGAGGAGCATGTGGCAGAGGAGGAGGAGTAGCCGAGGAAGGAGGATGTGGATGTGGATGTAGGAGTCGGTGGGGAGGATGTGGTAGAGGATGATGATGATGATGCCATGGATGAGGCAAAGAGACTCCTTAGATGGAGGATGGTGGAGGGAGAGGAGGGGATACCGCCTTCATTATCATTTCCCTAGGATGCCATGACAGACCAGAGGGTGGCAAATCTGGAGAGGAGACAAGATGAGAGTGTAGCAGAGGTTAGGACACTACGGGCGGAGCTAGAGGTAGCTCGAGTAGAATAGGATCATGTAGTGATCCGCCAGTAGGATTCAGCTTAGTTGTGTGTAGAGTTTGCATTAGTATGTTTAGGGCCTTTTGGGGACATTTCTCATGAGCTTTCCAAGGTAAGCACTTGGTTGGGGTAGTACAGGATGCTATATGAATAGGAAGTGCCTCTTGAGCGATGAGATCCTACACTATCATGGTCACAGATGAGGATAGGCAGTGGTCACAGGTAAGGGAGTGGGAGTGATGGGAGGAGCCATCCCAGTGCAAGAGGATCTACCTCTTCAGGGCACACATCAGGGCATAGGTCTCACCACTCACATAGGCATGTCTTGAGTCATCATTTGAGCCATAGTCATGGTTCCACTAGTTCAGGGTAGAGATTAGTACAGAGGTAGTAGCCAATGACATATCCTTCAGCCTCTTAAAACCAAACCGCAGTGACATCACAAGTGTCTATTACCGTGGAGATGATGCCATTAGTGTCAGTTCCATTGGTTGCACAGAAATAGACTGCTACAGGTCCACCCATTATCTCAGTGCTAGTTACAGATCTTTAGCCACCTCACTCGTTGCCACAAGGGGATGATGAGAGCCTACCAGCTCCATTTTTGGGATATCTCTTGACTTTATCCTGTGACATTGTACATTTTTGAGATGATATTATATGATGATGCAGTTTTGATGTGGCCTAGATGTGTGTTATGCAATGTTATTTGATTTATGCATTATGATATATGTGATGTGATGCTTTATGTATGTTGTTGGTTTATGATGGATGATGGTATCATTTATATGTCTTGCCATGTATGTCCTATGATGCTTACTTATGAGATGATGTCATGATGATGCGATGATTATTTATATGTTCTATTGATTTTGTGATGATAGTCATAATGATATGCATAATGTATTTACATGAATGGATGCCATTTTCATAATTATGTTAATGCAATATGCAATGAAATGTATATGATTTAATGCCATGGATGACGTATGTATGGACCTAATGTATTGTTTATATGATCATGGATGCACTTATATTTTTGTATGTCACAGGATATCATCGTGAGATGGACGAGAGAAGATGACCAGACTAAAGGAGATGCATGTTAGTTCCTAGACCAAATCCTTCAAAACCTTACCATAGGACTATAATTTTTATTTCTCTTAATCATCATAGGGAAGATTGTTGTAATGGCCAACAAACACCATGATATGACATAGATCAAGGTGTGCAAGGTCGTACCATCACATTAGACACACAATCACAGAAAAGGATGATCATGACTCATACTAAGAGCGTGATTGCCCTAGTCTTTTTGTCATAACCAACCACAAGCAAAAAAATATAAGAAGGACAATTCATGAAATGTCGTTGCTTCTCTAAATCATATTTCCAAGACATCCTTCAGAAACTAGCAGCATGATTTCCAAAATACAAAAATATCCCTTATCATGATACGTCGTTATTTTTCTAAATCCTGAAATTAGGACCTTGCTGAGAAACTAGTAATCATGTGTGTCAAAAGTCGAGACAAACGTCATGATATGTCACTACTTCTCTAAATCCTGATGTTGGGATCTCGCTGAAAAAATAGTAATATGATAAAAAGACAAAAGACAAGTGCCAAGTGTTCTAGATACCCATTGTTTTAATATCAATATGTCAAGTTTGATGATGTCGAGATGCCAGGGTGTCAAGGTTTTGATGATGTCAAGATGACGAATGTCGAAGATTGTCAAATTCAGGAAGGACACTTCCTGAATAATGTTAATGTCGAGAGGATTGATCCCTAAATGTCAAAAGGGATCCCTCAAAATGATGATGATGCCTAGGAAGGAAACATCCTAAGGCATAACTAACAGAGTTTGTTCTTTAGAAGGACACATCTGAAGAATATTGATGTCAAGAGGAGTGATTCTTAAATGTCAAGAGGATCCCTCAAAATGTTGAATGGCAGTGATGATGCCTAGGAAGGAAACATCCTAAGGCATGAATGACACAGGTTATCTTTCAAATGGACACATCTGAAAGCTAACTAAGAGATGATAGTTTGATAGGTTATGATCGTTTGACTTGTTTTGACTGATTTTGACTTATGTTGACTATATGTCGATATTGTCATGATGATATGATTGATGTGCTGATGAGATTGTCATGCTGAATAAATGATTGTTTCACTATGTTATAGGGGTTTTCCCATCTAAAAAATGATTTGTCTTGACCTAAAGAATTCTGACGTGTATGCCAGTGTAGTGCCATGAACCCTAATGGACTGACCTAGTGCAGCCTCGGGGGCTCATCGACAGATGGCCTTTCCTACGTCATACATGTTGTCACCTAGAAATGCACCCTATGCACAGTTTGTAAGACTGAGCTTTCTAGTGAAACATTGGATCACTCCAAGGCTGTGGGTCACCTGAGATTGGAGCGAACCTCTAGAGAAGGTCGGCTTCCTTTGTGTATTGCCTAAACTACTGATTCTCTGAAGGGAAAGGGAGAAGGAGAATACATTAAAAGTAAAACTAACTCTATGGTGATACATCGAATTAATGAGAAATCATAAAATGAAAACAGGATGAAACACACTGAAGAAAACTAGACTACTGCTATTTCACCTACTCAACATCACCCCATTCAGCTTTATGCATCACTCTTGGTAGGTTTGATCCACATACATATCTCGAGAAGGAAGGAACAATCTTCACAACTAAGTGGTATGAATGCAAATTTGGTAAAACACTATTAAAGAAATACATACATAAGCTAACATACAAAAATGAGAGTGGTACTGGCATTAATACTTGTTTTCAAGATGAACTCTATTTCACATTCTAAAATTTTAGTTGAGTTACAAAAACATACACTAGTTGAGAAATGATTGACAAAAGAATCACTAACTCCCTTGAATGCATAATTCGAACTGTTTACAAAAAGGAAAAAAAATGCCTTATATCCAGACTGTGTGTCGGCCCCTTAGGGCTTACAAAAATATCGAATCTCAGAAAGATCTACCCTCAGATCTTTTTCACGAATTAAATGCAGAACCCCTGCGTGTCCCTGTTGTTGGTGTCGGTGAAGAAACATTCTCGAAGAAGTCCTCTGATCTTTCTACAAACACCGCATTCATTCCTTTGTCCTCGTGTCTTCGCATAGCTCCTCGGCTAAATGCCTTGAATGCTACTAAGTTCATCGTGATTCGGGTTGCATTCATCTTGTGTTGGCATTCTACACTCTGACCAGACTACCACAGTTTGTCTCAGCTCCTCATGGTTGGTCGAGCATTCTCCACAAAGGCTCAGCAGGTGGTCAAAGCCATTTTCGAAAAGAATTACATCTCGGCGAGACACTCAAAGTGTCTCACCGATGCAATTTCGTTCCTTGCAGCTTATCGGCATAACATGGCGCTATCGCTGAGAGCCCTTATCGAGCTTTAGATCTCATACCGATGCCTTTGTGGTCACCAAGACAAGCGCTCATCGGTAAGACATCACACTGAGTGTACAGTTTCCTCCCAAAGTCTCTGCGAACTTGATATTACAAACCATATAGGCAAGAGTCTGCCGATGTCACCCCGATGCATTTTGGTCTACTGAGCCCTTCATACTTTCGGTGAGACATCCTAACTTTTCCCAGACCTCACGCCAAACTCCTGCATTATTTTTGAGCTCTTCTCATCTTTCGGAAAGACTGGCATTGATTCGATAGGACCTTATGTCGAGCTTTGAAACTTTTGGCAAGCCCATCCTGGTATCAGCAAAACTCCTACCGAAGACAATCATATCGAGGCCCCCTCCATTCAGTCGGCGAGACCATATGTCTTCGCTAAGACCTCTTAGTGAGCTCCTTTACCTACCTCAAAGTGTCTAGTCAGTGAGACCCTCATCCTTTGGCAAGACACCTTTCCGAAAACAAAAACCTTTCCGAGCCCCGCTTGTCGCTATAGCACCCCCGAGTCGCGGAGACCTCTTGTAGACTTCCCCTTTCACTGGGACCTTGGCCTGTCGGCCATATTCATACCGAGCACCTCCATACATGCTGACATCTACTTTAATTACTGAGACACCTTCCATTCACCGAGACTCTATATCGAAGTCTCCCTGTTGGGCTTTTTGTTTCCTTTGCTAAGACTCCCACCTGTCAGGAAGAGGTCCTCCCGAACTCCTTATGTTATGCCGAAGACACCTCCATTTTTGATGAGACCCACGCCGAACTCCCCAATGAAATACTATCGGCGTAATCCTTGCCGGTCGCTGAGACATTAGTGCGAAAGCCTCAAGTCTTGGCGAGGCCTTTCCTTGTCTTTGGTGGCTCCTTCACACTTCGGCAAGACATACGCCGAAGACAATAACCTTACTGAAACCTGTGTTTGTCACCATGAGTCTCGCTGAATGATGATTGAATGGCCTATCGGCCAAAGGAATCCATGCGGTAAGAGGTCATACTGAACTCCTCCTGTTATAGTGATAGGCTCCACAGTGACACATTCGGCCAGACAAAGACTAGGTCATAGTGACCTATTTAAAATAGAAACAAAACATAAATGTGTCCAAGCTGCTAGTCGACCAGATAATGGAGATGTCATGCCGACTTGGTTCTAATGGAGGCTCAAGTCTATAATTTATTGAAGCATACCTCCTATCAAGCAGGCCTTCCAACTGAGCTCCCTATGAGAATCTCATCAGATACATGAACTAACCCTTAATGGAAGTATCCCATTTGGCCCTTATGAACACCTGCACATGGATGCCATGCCTGATTGAGCCTGAGGGTGAAAATTGGATAACAATACACTCAAGGACCTCGTAGTTTGACATGACCAATGACTTTGTCTTGATGAACAAAGATTATGCCATGATTTTATTTTGAAAAACCTAAAAGGACTAACCTAATGTCTTGGGGACTCGAAAATGAGTCTTGCCTATAGAGCAAATGCGCAGAGACAACGTAGTTCAGAAAAATGACAAAGATTGATTGATTGACATGATGGACTTGACAAGAGATGACTCTATGTTCGTGTTGTTCGAGTAGTTTGACATTTTTTTGTGGCTTTCTTCAGGACGTTTTTAAATTTTTAGGTCTTTCTTTAGGACGTTTTGTGATGTTTTTGTTTTTTTAGGACTTTTTGCAATGTTTTTGTCTTTTTTCAGGACTTTGTGCAATGCTTTTGGTCTTTTTTGAGGACTTTTTGCAATGTTTTTCGTCTTTTTTTAGGACTTTTTGTAATGTTTTTGATCTTTTTTCAGGACTTTTTGCAATTTTTTTGGTCTTTCTTCAGGACTTTTAGCAATTTCCAAAACCATGTGTGACATCTACTGCAGTTACATGATAAAAAAAATTTCCCCAGTCAAGTCCAAGACTTAGCCAATTTTAAAGGACATGAAAGGGATGTGCCTGGGGTGTCAGATGGACAGGATATAGGACTTGATGTCAACCTTTTATCAAACATGAGAGGGAAGGTATGATGTCACATGTGGTGAGTGTCATGATAGTGACAGGAAGTGTGTTCCATCCAAGGCCTAGGTAGATGAAGTAACAATAGATGTCAGAGCAATGATTGATTATGCATGGCACCTATTTGCTAGGTTTTCACCATGGTAATTATCCAAAGCACCTGTTTGCCAGGTTTTTACTATTGGAAAAATTGTTTTTCTTTACTATTTTTGTCATTTTTCTTATTTTTTTGGTGTTGCCAAGATGCCTATTTGCCAGGTTTTCATCAAGGCAATGATTTTTTGTTTTACTATTTTTCAATTTTTTTGTATTTTATGGTTTTTAGCTTGATCTCCTGATGCTATGTGTAGAAATTTTGGAGATGTAAACTATTGATAGGCTCTGTCAATTTTTTACCATCTAGAGTCGCCAACTAATAAGCTCTAGAACCAAACAAAGATACGATGGTGTAAGGACCCAACTAGTTTGGTTCAAACTTGCCCGACTTTTCTCTGTCAGCCTGGTTTTTAGGGTTTTGCATGAGGACTAAGTCGCCAATGTCAAATTTCATGACCATGAATTTCTTATTGTAACTGCAACAAAGATGGTTATGATACACTTGTAGATGGTTCAGGAAATTTTTCCTTCTTTCCTCTAACATCTCTAGCTCATGTAGGCGCGACTGTCTCTACTCCTCATCATCGATCAGACCCTTCAGGGAGACTCATAGGGAAGGAATTTCAACCTCAATGGGAAAGATGGCCTCTGCTCTAAAGAGTAGGGCGAAAGGAGTGGCTCCTGTAGGCGTATGTATGCTGGTGCGGTAAGCCCATAGAGCAGGGTTGAGTTGAATATGCCAGTCACGACCAACGTCATTGACAGTTTTTTTGAGGATTTTAATAATGGTTTTATTTGACGCCTCAACTTGATTATTTCCTTGTGGGTAATATGGAGATGAAAAATGGTGTTGGATGTGAAATTGCTCACATAACTCATGAACATCTTGGTTTTTAAATGGACATCCATTGTCAATGATGATGGATTGTGGAAGGCCATACCAAAAAATGATGTAGTTAAGAATGAATTTGGATATTTATTTTTCAATTATGTATGTCAGTGGGATGGATTTGATCCACTTTGTAAAATACTCAGTGGAGGTGATGATGAATTTGTGGTCATTGGACGAGGTAGGATGAATCTTGACCACAAGGTCGAGTCCCCATTGAGTGAAGGGCCAAGGAGAAGTGATTGGCCGAAGTTCCTGCGCTGGAGCATGGATCAAATCACTGTGAATCTGGAATTGGCGACAAGTCCTGACATATTCTATTGCATCTTTTTCAATGGTCAACCAATAGTACCCAAGTCTCGTTACTTTCTTAGCTAGAGTAGGACCACTCGAATGAGACCCACATATACTGTCATCTACCTCACGTAACGTTGTACATGCTTTGTTGGTGTCGAGACATCTAAGGAGGGTGTTGTCAAAGCTACGTCGGTAAAGGGTGTCACTAACGATGGCGTATCTTGTGGCTTTTCAAATGAAGGAATTCCTCTGGTTATTAGATAGGTTAGGTGGAAGGGTTTGGGACTTAAGGTAGTCATGGATGTCTTGGTACCAGGGAGAGTCAGGACCAACAAGTTCACAGACCATTTCTGACTCTGGAATGTCATAGGTGGGGACCAACAATTGTTCTATTAGGAATTCCAGCTCAAGCATGTTGCTCAGAATGTCAAGGAGAGAGCCTATTGTGGCCATGGCATCTGCTGCTTTGTTTTGTGCTCTCAAAACTTGTTCAAAAGTTACCATGTGAAAGTACATTTGGAAACTGTCAACCGTTTGTTTATAGGGCATCAACTTCTCATCTTTTGTGTCATAGTCATCATTAACTTGGTTGATGACTAACTGAGAATCCCCATAGACATGTAGTGTTCTAATTTTCCATTTTATTTCCATTCTAAGTCCTATAACTAGTGACTCGTATTCTGCCACATTGTTCGTGCATGGGAAAGCAATAAAGAAAGACTTAGGAATGGAGTCTCCTTGAGGGGTGATGAACATGATTCCTACCCCTGAGCCATGATTAGTGTGGGATCCATCAAAGTATAGTCTCCAAGGTGACTGACGTTCCGTATGGAATATCAACTCATCTGAAAAATCTACCACTAATGGGTGATCACTTTGTAAAGGTGCATCCACCAGCTAGTCTACAATGACTTGTCCTTTTATTGCCTTTCTTTCTACATATTGAATATCATATTCACTCAGAATCATGACCCATTTTTCCAAACGTCCTGTTAATGCTGCCCGACTTAACAAATATTTAAGGGTATCAATCTTTGCTACTAGGTGTGTCTGATGGCTTAGCATATAATGTCGTAGCTTTTGTGCTGCAAAGACCATGGCTAGGAAAGCTCGTTCAATTGATGTTTAGTTCAATCCATACCTGACCAATGTATGAATGATGTAATATATAGCTCTTTCTTTTTCTTTGTGGTCATTTTGCGCTAGTAATGCCCCTAGTACTGAATTAGTGGCTGAGATGTATAGGATCAATGGTTTTCCGTGAATGGGCAGCATGAGGACTGGCCGTGACAGTAAGTAGTCTTTTATATGCTGAAAATATTCTTGGCATCTATTTGTCCACACAAAGGGGATACCTTTGTGTAGGAGATATTGGAATGGTTGGCATTTATCGGCCAATTGGGCTATGAAGTGCCGAATGGATTCTACCCTGCCTTGTAGGGTTCTGAGTTCACTGATTCCTCTAGGCAGAGGCATGTCGATGATGGCCTTTACTTTTGTTGGGTCGACCTCAATACCTCTTCTAGAAACTATGTATCCCAAGAGTTTACCTCATGTTACATCGAAGACACATTTCTTGGGATTTATTTGGACTTTGTATTCTTCTAGTCTCTTGAAAATTGTGTCTATCACCTTTAGATGATCCTTTCTCATTATTGATTTAGCCAATAGGTTATCTACATAATCTTCCATTATTTTATGCATCATATCATGAAAGATTGTGGTCATAGCCCTCTGGTATATGGCGCTACATTTTTAAGACCGAATGGCATGACATTCCAATAGTATGTACCCTCAAGGAAAGTGAATGATGTTTTATGCTGGTCTTCTGGGGCAATGCAAATTTGATTGTAGCCAAAGAAACCATCCATGAGGGACAACATCTCATATCCTGCTGTGAGGTCGATTATGATATCAATATTCGGCAAAGGAAAGTCATCTTTAGGGAATGCCTTATTCAAGTCTATGAAATCTGTGTAGACTCGAATCATTCCATTTGGCTTTGTTACTGGCACCGGGTTAGATATCCATTCAACATAATCAATAGACCGTATGAACCTAGCATCTAGAAGTTTCTTCAACTCATCTTTGACCAATAGAGCGACCTGAGGATGCATTTTGTGTAACTTTTTTTTAACTAGTTTGGCATTAGGCAAGATTGGCAGATGGTGCAGAACCAGTTCTGGGTCTAGTCTTGGCATGTTGACATAGGACCATGCAAAGTTGACTTTTCATTCTACAAAGAATTTGTGGAATTCTAATAGCTCTTCCTCGATCAATGATGCTGCAAAGAGGACCATTTTGGGATCCTCTGTAGTTGATATGTTGTCTTCTATGGTGTCCTCTATAAGCATAGCTGATTTCTCTTGTTGTACAGGAAGAAAGTCTAGTCCTCCATATTTGGGCACCTCAGAGAGGTTTTCACCCATAGATACGTCCTTTGTTTTTACTTTTTTTCGTCAGAAGTTTCCTTTTGGTTTTCACCTAGAGACATTTCATTTTTTATTTTGTTTTTTTTTTTAATTTTTTGATTGGAGGATGGAGCAGTCTCGCCGAAGTAGGCCGCACAATCTAAATCAATGGAGAATCCTGACTTGTGATCACCACTAGGTATGCTCTCACGTAATCCCATAAAGTCTGCAATTGCCTCATCATTCTGAAAGGTGTCTAGGACTGGCGGGCCTTGTTGGTCCCAATTGACTAGTTGAGGATAAACTAGGGAAATGTCATCATCAGTGTTGGTGAATTGAGGGGAGAATTCAGAAAGCATGCAGATGGATTCAATGAGGTTGTATATGAAATTATCATCATCCAATTCCACATCAAACTTTATCCAATATTCCCCTTCACTTGTTTCATATTCATTGTCAAAATAAGGGGTGAAGGACTCAGAGTCATGATTGTCAGTGTCATTTGGTAAGTCAGATGGGTTGGAATGATGGGATTCAGATGGTGGTGTTTGTATGTCATGGGGAATGATAATGGGACTTTGACTATTTGGTACTTGATCAATTTTAAATGTTTTCCAAAATCTTTGTTCAGAGGTCAACTCCCCCGTTTCGACAAAAAAAACATCAAGGCAATAGTCACTTAAGGATCGTTCAGAGCCAAATTCCCACTCTTGGGAGTCAATTTCATTGAATGTTTCCTTATTGGTCTAGACACTTTCTGAAGTATGCACTCGCTCACTCAAAATCCCATTGGTATGTCGGTCGTCATTATTGAGCGATCCAAACCCTAATCCAAGATACTTTGGTATTTTGAAAGGTTTTATGGGCTCTCTTTGTCCAGTTTTATTTTTGCCTAGGCCACTAGTGCCATTGTAGCCCTTAGCCTTCATTATGTCATACCCCTTGCCATATTTATTAACTGGTAATGGGGGTAGTTCGACCATATCTTTATAGAGCCATCCTATGATATCAGTAAGGTCCTCGTTACTCATGTCTCCCCATTTGATGAAAATTGTTTTTGGTGGAACATTAAAAATTACTTTGGGTTCCCTTCTGAAACATGGCCAACCATAGACCTTTGGATACTTGGTTATTGTTGTTATGTTGTATGTTGTATGTAGTTTGAATTCTCCATAGCCGAGGTCCTGGATCTTGACAGTGGTTTCATCCTTAGGGTTCACGGAAGATGGTGGTGTGGTGGAAGACATGGACGGAGTGGATGTGGAAGATGATGCGAGTGTGGATGGGTCAATGTATTTATAAGACGAGGGACCAGAAGCCTCTCGATTGATAGGCACCCATTTTTTCAGAAATACCCCTTAGATTGGTACAATATTGGAAAGGGTTGGGGTCTCCATATATGGTTATTTTTGTGCCGTCAAATGGAAACTTTATGCATTGGTTATATGTGGGTGGAACAAATTTTTAGGCATGAATCCAAGGATGACCAAGCAAGATGTTGTATAGTAATTCTAGATCCAGGACCTAGTATTTTGTATCAACAATGACTAGTACCGCTCTGATAGGAAGAGAAATAATGCCTCGTGAAGAGCATTCTTCGTCATCATATGCTTTGATCACTATACTCTTTATAGGGTCCATGCATGCATTGAAGAATCCTAGAGAATTAACCAATTTCAGGGAACATATGTTCAATCCTACTCTGCCATCTACTAAAATCCCTCTAACCTTGTGATTATGGACAAAAGTTTCAATGTGCAATGCATCGTTATGGTTAGTTTTTGGTGACGAGTAGTATTGATCAGAAAAGGTGACATGGTGAGGTGCAGTGAGCTACCCCACCATGGTCTCAAATTGGTTTACATCAATATCCTTGGGGACTAATGACTCTTGTAGGGTTTTATCTAGTATAGCCTTATAGGTGGGAGATATACGAAGCAACTCGAGTATAGAAATTTGCGCAGGAGTTTTTCCAAGTTGGTTGATAAGGTTAAACTGGCTCTTGGGTTACCATTGCTTTGTGGTCAAGATAGGTTTTGACTATTTAGGAGATGGGCTAGGTATGGTGATTTTGGGTTGCCTAGTAGGAGGCGGAATAGCTATGGTGACCTTGCTACTTCGAGTAGTAGCATTGCATTGGGCTGCTGTCTTGACCGTAATGGTATTGATGTATTCATCATTAGTTCGGACATTATTTATAATAGGTCCACCAGAATAGTCATACTTGGCTCGAGCAAAGTTAGCTTGATTATTGTTTATCTGTGGACCTGACACAGAAGCATTATTAGAACCATGGTCTTGCAGTGGGTTCTTATGGATGGTATGATCTGAATTAGAGGCAAATTGTGATCCCCCTACCTCAATGATACGACTCTCGATAAGGTCTTGTACTAGGTTTTTCAATTGTCGACAGGTAGAAGTTTTATGTCCTTTTACTCGATGATAATCACAAAATGCATTATCATCCCACCATGCTAGTTTGAATTGTCCTGAGTCATATTGTTTTGGTTCTTGAAGTGTGATGACACCATTCTGAACACATTTCTTGAGGACTTCCTCAATGGGTTCACCCAAAGGAGTGTATGTGTGACCCCTAGGGAATTGTCTCATCTGATGGTATTGTCCTTGATTGTTTTGGCCACTTTGGTTGTTTGAGGGAACATTGGTAGGGGGTGTCGATATCGTTGTTGGATTTTTTTGTGGTTGAACCCCCTTTAGAGCCAATACAGGACCCATAGTGTTTGTCGTCTTGGCATCAAAAACACCGTCATTTGTAACATGTTTATTTTTTACCCAGTATTTATTTTTGTCGGTGGGAGGATTTGCATTTTTGTTTTTGGGACCGTACCTTAGTTCTCCCTTTGCGATAAGGAATTTCTCAATTTGGACACCTTTTTTCACTAGGTCCGTGAAAGTTGTGCAACAATGCACCTGCAATGCATATTTTAGGGGGCCTAGGAGTGTTTGAACAAACATGTCCACCTTTTCCCTTTAGGGTATGTCAATGTGACACCGACTAGCTAGACTTCTCCATTTTTGAAAGAATGGGATGAATGTCTCACCGGCATCTTCTTGCGTGAGATTGCACAAGCTAGTAATAGAGGTGTCCATGTCAATGTTGTATGCATAATTTTTTATGAATTTTTGTTTAAGCTCATCCCATGTTTGGATATCCTTTTGAGTGGAGAACCACTCAAGGGAAAGACCTTCGATATTTTTAGAAAAGAGTCTCATCAAGTACGTTTGTTCATAGGTGACATCCATACAATAGGTTGCAAACTCATGTACATGTTAAATGGGGTTTTTCTTTCCTCTGTATTTTGTAAAATTGGGTGACACATATCCCAGAGGAAATGGTGGCATGTATAAGCTCATGTCAAAGGGCTATACGTTTAGATCATATGATATTTTTGATTTCTTGCCTGATATGTGTATGTTTTGGATAGTTTTCTATAGACCCATCAGTTTTACTTGTAAAGCATCTATAACAAGGTCATTTGTGGTCCCATACATTGGACTGATTGGTACACCATTGGTCCCCATTTGTTGTCCGTGGATGTTGGTGTATTGTTGAGGGATGAAATGTTGTGATATGTGTGATGTGTTCAGATTTGTGTGATGTTGGTGAGTATGAATTTGACATGAGTATGTTGGGATGTGTCCCCTAGCCATTTGCGTCGATATTTGGGGAATATGGTGACCATGAACATTTTGGTTTATGAATGGTGCCATAGGCTGCATTTTTTGACTACCTTGTCCAAAGTGTTGGGTTGGTACAAGGGGGATGTTCGTATTTTGTCCTTGGGAGGGGATTGCAGTTGACTGTGTTGACGTGTTACTACTCTATTGTTGTCCTTGAATGAAAATATGTCATTTTCCCCCACCCAAAGTGTTTTGTGAAATACCAATGAGTGGATATGTCGAAGGTGTACTCATGGTAGTAGATGTAGCTGTCAAGGGGGGATTGATATGACTTGATGATGCCCCCGTGGCATTTACCGTAGTGGTAAAAAGAGGATTGGAATAAATTTCCCACACTACCAAGGAGCCAAAAGTGGTTCCAGCCGATTGTGACAGTGGTGTGGATATTGTGGGCAATGTGGTGGATTGTGATCCTCCAATGGATGTAGTGTTTATTGAATTGGAGGTGTTTTGAATGTACAGGGTAGCATTTATAGTCGTTGTAGCATAAAAAAAAGTATTTATCATAGTGTTTGGAAGTTGACCACTAATTGACATGTTATGTGTGTTGTTGACATTAGGGTCAGGAGATGTTGATCTCAACGTGTTAATGTCGAATCCATGGGGTAACTTGGCTTCTTGACTTAAGAGTATGGCTAGATATCTGTCTCTGTCATATAGGACCATTTGTTCCATGAATTGAGAGGCCTCTAGATCTTGTGCTGCTACCTTTAGGTTTTCCTCAAGTATTTGTTCGTATTCATCCTTGCGTAAGAATGGTTCAAAGGGACTATTTGATGAGGATGTGATAGTTTAATTGTTTGCATTTCCAAATGGGTCATATAATGTCCAATTTGGGTCGTACGTGGGATTGTCAACATTGGAAGTGAATTTTTGTCCAAAATTTTCCATTTGTCATTTCTATCTTTGGAGTCTAGTTTCCACCATAAAATGAGATTGATCAAATGAAAATGACAACTAAATGCAAGGATGACTAGGTGATGATGACATTGTCTAAAGAAATGGGCGTCATAAGATGACAAGGTTGCCAAACCCAAAATGTCAAATGAGGACTAAGGACTTAATATGATAAATGTAAGGTCTAGGTTGAAAATGACGACTAGCATGAATAACATTTTTGGATTTTTGGGAATAAATTATGCAATCTCTAAACTTAGAATGAAATTTGGAGAAAAGGGATACCTAAACACTTCTAAGCTCAATATTTGTTTTCTATCTTGATTACTAAAGGACTTCTTGAAAATGACAAGATGACAAGGTCAAAATGACTAGTGAATTTTCCTAACTAGACTTTTAAGTTGGAAAATCTCACAAAAGGGACAATGACTGAAAAAAGGGAATGATGATTAAGTCCAAGATAACCTAGTTTCAGAAGCAATGATGTTGCAAATTGTGCTGAGATTTTCCTAATCCAAAGTATGCAAGTATTAAAACCTAGGGACAAGCTAATGCCTAATGTATGCAAATAAAAAAAATGACGGATGAAACCTATGGTCAAGAATGCAAACTAATGGTCAAATTTTTTGAGCAATTTCAAAGTTGGTTTCTGACAGAATCCCTTTGGAAACAGTGTTTGACAAAAGATTGACAAAGTGTAGACTCATATTTGACCTTGTATCAGGGTTTCACTTGTGACAGGAAAATGCGTCGTTTGAGGCCTTAAATGCGTCACAGTGTCTCAAATGCAGTTTGGTTTGAGCGAATGCGACTCTGGGACTAAAAAATGCGACTCAATTTTGTAGATGCGGCTCTCTAAGGTTCAGATGCATCGTGACGTAGATAGATGTGGTGTTTTAGAGATCCAATGTGGTTTAATAGTGCTATTGTGTCTTAGTATTTTCAGATGCAGTTCAACAAATGTGACACAGTTTGTTAAAATTCAGTTTCTTGACATGTTGAAGGAGAATTTGATCTGTCTAATGGTGAATGTTTTGTCCAGAAATGTGAATGCGGTGAATAATGTTTGAGAAATCCAGCAAGCACTTGACAAGCACAATGTTTTGAATGCAAGCAAGCACACATAAGACAAGTAAAATCCTAAAAGGCCAATAGGCCAAAGGTTTGTATACTTGATATAGCCCATCGATATACCCCATATTGGTGCTAAACACCTTTCCTTCTCGAGAGCAGATAGCTTAGAATTTTGGTGGCATTGACTCCCCTCCACATCTCATTAACGTCATTCGAGCACACCAAATTTTAATTCTTGGGTAGTGACTTCCCAAGAACTACTATCTCTACTCAAGGCGATCAGTAGTGAGTGTCTTCGTGCAGATACTGTATCCTGCACTATATCAAGCAACGACCCAAAAAGGTTGGACTCTAGAACAAAAGGTGTTTACTACAGGCATTCCATTCATAGAGCATGATCCATGCGGCGAGAGTCCCCTTTCAGATCCATCGCATCGGAACCACATGCGTGATTCTTGGGCTTTCCCCAAGAATCCACTTTTATATACCGGTTGGAAGTCCCTTGGGTTCAAGGTGCTACCAGTTTGAGTCATCCTGAGGTGAGTACTTTTTCCCACCAGAACAGGCCCAAGTTCTAGAGTTAGCAACCGTTTCTCTTACACCCAGGATCGCCCGAAAGCGCAAGGGGAGAGGATACTTCGATTACTAAGTCATGAGGGTAATAACATATAAAAATGGATCTAGTTTTTTTATCACTGATTTTTCACAAGGTGAGAGCATACTCACCTACCATTGTGCAAACACAATCATGCAAATTAGAAAACATGTTCTTTTTAATTGCACTAAAAGGAAATGTGTACTAATCTAAGAAAAAGACAGGCATAATTTTCTAGTGTTCAGTCTTCGACACTCGAACCTACAAACCACAAGTTAGGAGTTTCTTATCCACCAGTCTTGGACCCACGACAAGTAACTGCCATAGGCTGTAAATTAGAATTAGTACCAAAAAAACCTATGCCAGGCAGAATGCAAAAGAAACTAGAATGTCAGAGAAAACAAAAAGAATAGAAAAACATCAAAAAGCCGAATGCAAATAAAAAGAAAACATTACCAGGAAAATGTGTCACAATATAGCGAATGCATCGCTCTGTGTTGCAAATGTGGCTCGGGAGTTCAGATCCGGCTTTCCAGAATTTGATTGTGGCATGTCAGATCGATTGTAGTGTTTGAGTCTGCAAATGCATCGTGACACATCAGATGGTCACGATAAAAGACGAATGCGTCGCTCCATACATGTACCTATAAAAATGACAAAGGACAAAAAAAATGTATAGAAATAATAAAAAAAATATAGATTCGGGTTCACCAATGTAACTAAGGGTTATTTTTAGGTTAGATGAGATGTTAGAAAATAAATAAAGATTAATAAACCCAAAGAACTACAAAGTACAATGGAAACTAAAATAAATGAAACAAGTATACCAGATAATTGCTGAAGCTTCCATGATTCCTCTTCATAGCACCTTCTAACTTATTGATTGTCGTGTTGCCCTCAGACCAAATGTGCGAGCAATCTTTGACGAAGTCCTACACAAGCTTTGAAGGATTTGAATCTAAATGCCTATGAAAAAATGATTAAAAATTCCTATGCCTAAATATGCCAAAACTTAATGGAATATGACAATAAATGCTGCAATTTCTGTAAAATGTCTAAGTGTGTAATCTAAAAATGAGAGAAAAATAGCATTTTATAGAAAATGCCATTTTGAATGGATGAACGAGATCGAATTTCGACAGAGACTTAAAATCAGAGGACGAGATTAAATCTGACAATCCCTAATCAGGGTTAGGGAAAAATCCTTAAACGAGTGGTTGAGATGTCATCTAAGATGATCGAATCGGCAATGGAGAATAAATGAGATAATAATTCAAAAATAAAGATTTTCAAAAATCAAGAAGATAAGAGTTGGACTGAAGATCTAATTTGAAAAATCAAGAATCTGCCTGATTACTTGATTTTTGGAGGAATTTTTGAATTAAATTAATTCAAAATATGGATTTTGTGAGATAATAAATAATCGATTTTCAGATTATTTACTAAAATGAACTGACATTAAGAATGTGAAATCATTTTAAATAATTAATTTATTTAAAATGAGAGAAATGTTAAATATGGCAATTAAATAATTAAAGATAATTATTTAATTTAGAAGATATGATTAATAATTAAATAAATTAATAAATTCATTTAATTATGATGATTAGTGACATATTAAATAAATAAATAAAATTTATTTATTTAATAATCAGGAAGAAATAAATGAAGAAAGGTAATTAAATAAATTTAGAAATTTATTTAATTAGGGGAAGACTTAGACAATTAATGACATATTTAATAAATAAATAAAATTTATTTATTTAATAATCATGAAGAATAAAAGGACATGAATTAATTAAATAATTATGAAATATTTAATTAATAGTCGAATGTGGACCAAGGACATAATTAAATGTCATAATTATGCGAGGACGAAAGTGGTAAAAACAGAGCTTGCAGGCCTAGGTCATTTTTAAGTGTCTACACTAAGTATGATGAAGATTGGGAAAAGCTCACTGAACAATCCTAAGAATGGAGTTATCAAGTGTTATGATCCAAAATAATTGACGTTGATAAGCTCCAACCACTAATTATAAAGTTCATATAGTATGTTGCTTTGAAGAAGCAAGAGTGCAACCCTATTATTGGTGAAGAATTTTTGACATAGTAGCTACAACAAAGGGAAATCAGCAAAAGACAAAATTCTACAGTGTTGTCACAAAAGACAAAATAGGGATAAGGACAAAGTTGTATTTTAAAATGTAATATATTGGGGGGTAGGTAGACCCCTAATTTGTAATGAATCTTGGCCACACAATGAAAATTAATCTTGGCCATTCATTCTACCTTTTAGACACTATAAATAGGTGGTCTCCTCTCATTTTCAAAAGAGAGTTGAGTTGTTGTAATGACATGCTGCAAATTTTTTAATGAAAATACATTGACTTTGGTGGATTTCCGAGTTTCTCTAGATGTTTCATGATTCATCTCCCATAGTTAGATGTTTTAGTTATATTTTCTTTGTTTTTTTAGTTAGTTTCATATTACTTTAATAGATTTGGTTATGTTGTTATGTGGTTATGAAAATTTTTGTTGTGTAGATGCCTTCCTATTCCATACTTTTTGTTGTTTTATTTTGGAAAATGGTTGTGTAAAATTAGTCTGGAATTAAAATTAAAAGCTTATTTAAAATTTTTCTTTGTTCATGCATGTATATGGTGAATGAATGGTGAAATATCTGCAGACCTTAGAAGATAGCACAAATTTCACGAGACTATGAATTTTTTGGTTAAGTGAAATTATGTTGGAAGGAAATTGTCCATAGCAAGAACCCCATGATCACTATTAATGGTTAGTTGTAGATCCAGTAAACTATCCTCTTCCCTGCCCTTTTTTTTTTAAGAAATAGCCTATGCTAAGGTTGATTGCACATTATAAAGCCAAAACTTAAGAGAAACATTAAGGTTTCAAACTGTTGTTTGAACCTGCAGCAAAGTGCACATCAACTTCCATCCTAGAAACTTCAATTTACAAGATCCACTTTGTATCTAGCTACGTAAGTCCACCTTGTGATTACTAGCAAAATCACATCAAATATCAACTGAGGAATTCCCTACAAGTCATGACCGGACACCCGAGAGACCTTGGGGTGATTTTCAACAACTTGTTGGAAGTCTCCTTTGAAGAGAGGTAGTGCACCTATGCATTACCTATCTTGAAAAAGTGTGTAAAACACTGCATCAACAAGTACTTCATGACCTAGTGTGAGGGCGAGACTATTCTATCCTGTTCTTAGTCATCCATTTTTTGTTCTAGCTAGAACATCGACAGTTTTTGCTTCAATCATCTCCTTTTCCTTGATACTCCAGTCCATGGTAAGAATAGGATGATTTTCTATTAACTTTGTATAAATAGGGTCTACCATAGTGGACCCATCCTCCACAATGGCATGCAGATCCCATTCTAATCTAAAACTAAAAATCTGATCCACAGACAATCTCATCTAGCTTCTTCTTCTAACTTCATATTCATTGAAACAACCAGCCTAGAAGTCGTCAAGGCTAGTTCAATGAAAGAATTTAGGGATTAGCTTCAATTTTTTCTTAACATAATCCTTCAAATCAAAGGGAAATTTTTCATCAAATGAAATAAAATTATACTTAGACAATTCCTTCTCAATAGTTAGGGAGTCATACATATAGATAGGAAACTATAAGAACCAAATCCAATAGGAAAACTGACTGTCACCCTTTTTCTATGTTGACATAACCTATTTATGCCTACTAATTTCCTACATACTTCAATCACAACGCACTTTTCTTCAAGATATTTAGGCAATTTGATTGGAAAATCAACATATCCACATACTCTTATGTAAGAAAATATTTTAAATTGAAAGAAGTGACTACCATAGAAACCTAAAAATTGCATTGCCTCTGGTGGCACTCTCATTGCAAGATGTCCTTATGACTCTCTGACCATCCTCATAGTGAAAGCATCAGTTATCCTCGTAAAATGTTGAAATTTTTTGTGAAGCTGCAACTTATCGAAAGTCATAAATAGGTACCTTCTCTGGAGGTAGGCCACTTGGTCTTAAACTGGGCCTAAGCCTTGTCCTGGGAACATCATAAATTAGGTATGAGTACATATAGAATAATTTGTTAAGAGTAAAGAAGGTAATCAACTGATGCAGACAGTCACTTATAATTTCCACCTAGTCAAGAAATTATTGTTTTTCTAACATAATTTGCATGAATAAGTACATCCACTCTTCAAACCCATGCACATCTTCATTTCCTCTCAGCCTGTAGTAGCACCACAATGTTGGCCACTTCTTCTAAAAAATGGGTCTTGTGAAATTTATGAGGTAACTAGGACTTGCCCCATTTAGGTTTGGCCAGCCAATGCTTTGCCATTTCATTTTTGTAGAGCCCCTTTTTCATTGAAAATTCGGTTTGAGAATTTGTCATGGTCATGGGTGAATAATCATCTTTTTCTGGGATTTTTAGGAAAGATGCAAAGGTGGATCTCTAAATCTTCAATATCAACCAGTTATCTTCTTCCTTGACCTCTCGTTTTTGTGAAATATAATTCCTAATACACTCCAAAATGAGTTTAGGGAATTGTACTACTATAGGAAATGTGGCGGCTTCAACTAGCCCACTATTGATTACTCATGTAGTGATGGGTGGTGGGTTTGTTTTATTAAACTTACTTCTTATCTCATCCAAATTTATAGGTCCAAGATAGTTGTCCCCAATTTTTGGTCCCTCATAAGTCAACCCAAACATGTACTCATAACCCATGTATTTAACTTTTTCCATGACTGAGAATTTAGAGATCGAGTAAGAAATTATCCAAAAAAATCTGAAATAGGAACACAAATATCCCAGAAAGACAAACTTGAAACAAGGGATTTTAGAAATACCTTCAATGACAAATTTTGTAGCTGAAATCTTGCATCTCGTCCAAATCACCCTCGAGAAACAATGTCACAATGGGAATGTTTGTCTAGCACTTTGGTAAATTTTCTTAAAAACCCCAAGAAGGTGTGAGAGAAGATGAGCATTTAATATCCCTTACTTGTCATACGGTACGTGGTGGCAGTCACTTCATCATTCATTATAACCACTTTTCAAAATAAAATTAAAAAAAGGTCTAGAAGCGGACAAATAAAGTGTTTGAAAAACTTCATAAAATTATTCTTAAGTTAAAATTTTACTTCAAAATTAGCCCGAATAAAATAACAAAAGTATCAATGAAAAAAATTCTAAGCAGTAAAGTAAGAAGTTACATGAACTGCATAAGATGTCTCATAAGTTAGTGAGAATAGATTGATTACTGCCTAGGAAAATACCACAATGATTCTAAGTAAACAAAGGACTCCCATGGACCAAGGAAAAGTGTCAGGTAACAGTTGTTCTAATTGGGGACAAAAACTGACAAGGACGAAGCAAAGAACCCAAACCTAGCTTAGTATAATCAGCATCTTATCCATTGGGCAACAAAGTCATGAGAGATAGAAAACACTCTCCAGCACTCAGGAAACAAAAAAAAAACCTAAACTAACTATATACATAAGAGAACCTCTGAATCGATCAAAACTAGTAGAGTTTGAGGTCCTACCCCTTATAAGGAATAGGCAGGGAGGTTCCATCAAGGTATGCAAGGCGAAAAGTGTTAGGCCCACACTCATGAGTGATTTTAAAAGGACCAATCCAAAGTGCATCAATATTTTTATGCGTGTATTTAGGATCTCTACACTTATCCCATTAAAAAATTGAATCCCCAACCATAAAATTTTTTAGCCTAGCTTTCTTGTCAAAAATATTTTTGACCTTTGCTTGATGTATGGTTATCTTATCAACCATGTCTTCTTTTTTTCCCTGGATCTTGGTCAAATATAGAATCCTTTTCTCCAAGGCATCACTAAATTCAAAATATTTTATAGCAATTTATAATTTGTAGGATGATAGTTCTAGTGAAAGAGGAAGTGCACTCTCTACTCCGTATACCAATTCAAAAGGATTCATCCCAATTTCCTTCTTAGGAGTTGTCGTTTCTTCCCACAGAGCTTCATACATCATTTTATGCCAATCTTTCTGGTTGTCATCAACTATCTTCTTGTTAATGTTTATCAAATTCTTATTGTTGGACTCGGCTTGACCATTTCCCTAAGGATAATAGTCTATTGAATGAGATAAGGAGATTCCATAATCATAACAAAAGAGTGAAATCTTGCTGGAGGAAAAACTGGTTACATTATCAACAACTAATTTATGCGGGACTCCATACCTAACCAAAATATTCTCTTTAATGAAATTACAGACCACTTCATAATTGGTTCTCTTGACTGGGATCGCTTCCACCCACTTGGTGAAATAATTTGTGGATGTGATGATATTTGTATGACCTTCACTAGATTGCACAATAATTGGCCCTATCAAGTCAAGACCCCATTGCTTAAATGACCCATCAATTACTACGGGTCTGAGTGGTAAAGCTGCCAATTGTGGTCTTCCTACAAATAACTTACTTTTTTCACATCTAGGAACCCAATGATAAGCATATTTGAACATCCCAGGCCAGTAATAACCATGTCTTATAATTTTGAAAGCAGTCACAGTGGAGGAGAAATGACTTCCATAGGCCTCATTGTGGAAAATAGTAAGTAACCTTCTTGCTGGATTTTATCCACACACTTTAGAAACAGTCCATCTATGCTGCATTTGTATAAAGTATCATTCCAAATGACATATTTAGTTGCTTTCAATTTCAAATTTATTTTCTTTTTACCCAAGACATGTTGGTGACATTCCCCATAGGTGAGAAAATAGGCTATGTCAGAGAACCATTCATCTTGTAAGCCAATAGTTCTACCTCTTTTGGGTCTTCTTCCATCAATTTGTAGAGGCCCCTTCCTCTGACTGACTTTGTATGCTTAAGTTCCAACTCATATTCTTGCACTTTCGCTATCCAGCTACCCCTCCTATTGCAATCAATATCCTGTTGAGTTAGAATTCTCTTAACAACAGGGTCTAGCACATACATGATTGAGTGTGAATGCAAGATATAAAAGAAAAATTGCTTAACTTCCTTGACCACTGTAAACGTGTATTTCTCAATTTGAGAATAGTTTAGTTCATATTTCTTTAATGGTTTTCTCATAACGACAATATGCACCTGAAAATTATCTTCATTTTATTGTAACAACATGGAAGACATAGTATGTTCTAAAGCATAGCAATAAATGATTAAATATTTCCTAAAGTCAGGACTGAACAAGAAAGGAGCTTGAGCAATTGCTTCTTTAATATCTTTGATGGCCTGCTTCCCACCCTCATTCCACTTAAATTCTTTTTTTTCTTTCATCGTTTCCATGATGTGCTTAGTGATTTCAGAGTATTTTGGGATAAATTTCCTCAAGAAATTCACACAGCCAAAAATTGACTTCACACCAGTCTGACACGAAGGAATATTTAATTGTAAAATAGCCTTTACTCTTTTTAGGTCTATTCTCACACCTTCTTTGGACACAATGTGACCTAGGAGTTTTCCCTCAGTGATGGTAAAAATGGACTTCTTGGGATTAAGAGAAATATCGTGTTCTTTGCATCTCTGTAGAACTCACTCCAAATCCTATATGTGATTTGTTCTCTTCTTGGAGAAAACTATTAAATCATCAAGATAGATGACTATGATCTTGTTTTTAAGATCACAAAAGTAGAGGTCCATAGCTCACTAAAACATTTCTCCCACATTGATAAGCTCAAAAAACATCTGGTTATAAGTGAAGGTTCTCCAAGGTGTGGTAAATATCATTTTATTTTGATCTTCTTCAACCACACTGATATGGTTATAACCAGAGAAACCGTCCAACATAGACATCATTTTCTAACCCGCGACTACTTGTAGGATATGATCCATGTTTGGAAGGGGGATAGTTATCTTTCAATGAGGCTTGATTTAGATTCCTGGAATCAAAACATATTGGTTATCTTTCAATGAGGCTTGATTTAGATTCCTGGAATCAAACATATCCAAATTTCCCCATTTTTCTTGCGAACTGGAACAATATTCACCACCTAGGTTGATGTGGTATATAATCTATGCCTTCAACATCTTATCAATTTCTCTAAAAATTGCATCGGTGAATTTGGGGTTATAATTTCTCTGCTTCTTCCTAAAAGCAACCTTTCCTTGCTTTACTAGAATATGATGCTAGAATTTTCCATTCATGAATTTTTTTAGGTCATCGTAATACCAAGAAAAAAATTATTTATACTTGATAAGAAAAGCTATCAACCTTTCCTTTTCTTCAAGTGAGAACCATTTTCCAATATAAACCATTTTAGGAGATTCTAGGTCTCCAATATTGATCGCTTTGAATTTTCCATAGTGGTCAGCAGAGTCGTTCATCTTTCACTTTATGGAGTGGTCATGATGATAAAATAAGTATTCAATGGAAACTAATCCCTTTGATATTTTTTTTCCCTTTAACTGAATAATTTCATCTTTGAGGCCACCAATTTTACTAGAACAAAAATCCTTACATTCATTACTTCCTCCTTTAAAGAAGACTTGATGGAAGGCTTCAAAATTGTCTATGAAGGCTTGGATCTATCTATCATCATCAAAAAATTACCAATGGTCAATATCATTGGGAATTCTTGGCGTATAAATTAATTTGATTCTATAAGGCTTGTTTTTAAATTCAAGATGTGGAAGCAACAAAGAGGTAGAGACCGCCAGTGAATCAGCCTTGGAATTAAGCTGCCTGGGAATGGCTTCTATCGAGAAGGCATAAAAACTTTCAATATTTTTCCAAACTCAATTTTGATAATGCTTCAACCTTTCATTTTTAATAGTGAAGGTATTTTGTATTTGTTTGACAACTAGTTCTGCATCTCCTAAAAATTTAAGCAACTTAATTCCCATACCTCTAGCTTCGATTAACCCTAACAAAAGAGCCTCATATTTAACAGTATTTTTTGTATTTGTAAATTCCAACTTATAGGAAAAAGGAAATTTCTCACTAGAAGGAGAAATAAGAACAACCCCTGCTCTGGATCTATCATTCGAACAACTTCCATCAAATTCCATCATACGAAGTTAAAGTTCTGAATCTAGAACATGCACATTATCTCCTTTCTCCTCTTTTGAGAAAATCATATAGTTCCCAAATTCATTCTCTTCATATAAAATCTATGCTTTAGGGTCTTCAGATTTAAGCATAGTTATCTTAGCTTTCAACTCAAGCTCCAATCACACCTTCTCTTTGCTAGTTGGTATAATAGCATATGACTAGTCTAATTATATTTCTCCTCCTAAGTCTTTGCAAAAAATCCTACTATAAGCATACCATAACTGGATGGTATGTCTACAACCAATATGGTGAGTTTGAGCTACTTACTTGGATGAGTTGCAAGTTCAACTTGAGCATCTTTAATTTTCCCAAGTAGGGGAACCTATTTGGAATCCATGGAGTAGCATTTCCTGAAGGTCTTAGAATTTCAAGCATCAGGGATTTGGAAATTTGTGTAGGCATCAAATTTTAGAGGCGCTTGAGTCAATGATGTAATTAATTACTCTGAATCCATTCACAAATAGTGATACATAAAATGGGTTAGGCTTCGCATCAGAGGTGGATTATGAAGGCATCTTAATTTTGGATGCAACATTGGCGGCCAAATATTGAGAACTAATCATTCTTTCATCTAGGCCTACATGAGATCCAAAATGCACTGGCCTAACATATTAAATTAACCTACCTAACTCCTTAGGATTCATCCTTAAATATTCTTCTTGGGAAATTTAAACTTTAGAATTTTGGAAAACATCTACAATATCAAAATCCCCTATTGAATTTACAATGGGTGATACAATCAGATTTTTAGGAAAATTATCAACTACACTTTGTGAGGCATTTCTACCCTTTGAAATTACACTAGCCCATCTAAGTAAGACTTTAGGAGGATTTGGAGTACCTTTTTTATTAGAGTTTTTCTGACTTCAGGTAATGGTGACATAGGTAGCATCATCTAGAGTGATGTAAACATCCCCTCCTCTATCATCTTCAGGTTCAAATTCCAAATACCCATTCACAGAGTCACCATATTGATTAGATGAAACACCTTCTTTTGTGACTTCTTCAATAATCTCCTTGGTGGTGGTCAATTGCATAAATCTATTCATCTTAGGGAAATTGACACCATCATGATCAAATGTAAGGTGAAAAACACACATATTCTCTTTCTTTCTTTTTTCTGCAAGAGGAGCTTCAATCACAAACCTCTATTGAGTTGGATGTAAGGGACATGTCTTGCTTCCTTGTTGAAAGTTCGCTCTCCTAGGGATGTTTTGATAGGGCTGGTTTCCTTTCAAAATTTACCTCTTGAGAGTGATTACATCATTAGCTAATCTTTGGATCATAGGATTAAAGGAAGTAATTGGAAGTGCTTTGTTCATTTGAAATTACTTTTTCCATTTTCCCACTGAGATAATATCATCTTCCAACTCAATGGATGGTGTTTTCATTACTTCAAGAGTATTTATTGGTTATCTCTTTAAGAGGAGATCAATATCAGGGTGTTGAGCATTGATGAATATTTTTTTTTGCATTTCTAGGGAGGGTCTCTTGGCAGCCATAATTTGATTCACTATCCTATTGAACTTAGCCACAAAGTATCTCATGGACTCACTTGCTTCTTTCTTCATCTGAGTAACTTGTTTTATTAAAGTTAGGTCATCATCTGTACTTTTGAATCCCACCTTAAATTTACTACGCATTATGGCCCAATTATTAATGCATCCATGAGGCAATTGATAAAACCATTGGGCTACTGCATCGGCTAAACATTCTACAAATAATTTTATTGCTACATCTTCTTCCTATACCACAGGTAGACCGCAAGAAGTGAAGAAAGCATCAATTTTTTCCTCTAGTGAAATCTTTCTATCCCCTCATAATTTAGGAAATTTCTTGTGAGAACCCTTGGGTAAATCATCTGGGTTATTTCCTAACTGCAAGGGATCAAAAGAAACACCCCAAGGAATAGGTTGTTGTGGTTTTTGATGAGCCATATTAAGGGGAAAATTAACTACAACTAGCACAATAGTTTCATGTAAAATGAGTGCTTAGGAGATAGAGTGATTTGAAAGGTGTTCTAGTCGGTGAAGTAGGTCTACTTATAGCCCCAACCCTTTTCCTAGAGGTAATAATATAGGAAAAGTTACTTATTCATAGGGTTTCAAAAATGGAATTAGAAATTCCCCTACTCCTTTGATCCCTAGTAAATCTCTAAGAATTCATGATTAATTGAGTTATATATTATACCCGAATAAAGCAAACTGAATCTCCCTAATAGAGTCGCCAAAAATTTGTTGGCTAACAAATTGGGCACCTTCAGATAATATAACCTTATGCTTAGGAAAGGTGCCAGAAAAACCAATAGCTCTCAATATTTACTCTTAAACAAGAGCATAAATCCTCTAAATTTTATCAAGGTATAGCTCCCTCACTAGATTTTCAATGAATTGAAACACTAAAATAAACACTATTATTTATTTTAACTAGAAAGTAGTAAAGGAAAGCCCAATACTAGGAAGAATCCAAAATATAATATGATAGATTTAGTAAATAGAAAACTAACGCAAAGGCCAATTCATTTAAATCACTTAATAAATAAACTATGCACTCAATACCATCTGAGAAATGAAATTAATCATGAAGAAAACTGCATAACCCACACAAATATGAAGTATTACATTAATATATCCTTAAACACAAAGATTCAAGAACACTAGATTATCTTCATAAATTGTATGCACCAGGACAAGCTATAATTTCATCCATAATAAAAATGTAATATCACTAGTTCAAAGAGATTCTAGAGAGATAACATATGAAAATAGATACAATTAAATAGGAAGGTGAGTAGCCACCTCTTTTTGTTGTCTATAACAAACCAAATTTGAAAGGAAAACATAAAAATAAAGAAGCCAAGCAGCTATGATGGTGTTACTTCATTTCCATCTTTTAGGTTTTCCATACGTTTCTTTCACCAAGATTGGAAAGATTTAAGGATATGCAACAGTTCTTTATGTTGAGGAATGGTGAAATTTATTATTTCCACCTTCCATGTCAAATGGTTATCTTTAGTTGTCTCAAAGCATCATTCATAGAATTTCACGAGATCAATTGCTTGAGATGTGACCAAATGTAATTCACTAAGCTTCTTTAGATGGTCAACATTGAATGAAGATAAAACAAGTGTTTCCCTAATCATTCCCTAGAAACTATCTATCAAACCCTTGATGTTTATGTCATCCCCAATTTTTCCTTTATCTCGTTGTAACCTGAAAGCCACCAAGGTACCCAATGCTTCTTCTTAAACAAAAATGCTCTCATTTATGATTTCCCTAAGCTTCTATAAACTTCTTTTAGCAATTTTCAACTTCCACTCCATGCCCTTGTTCCACACCAAGCAAAGGGTGTCTGAAGCATTAGGTATAATATGCTCTACAACTAGTTTCTCCCTATCCCATTTTAACATTAATTTCAATTCAATTTGGTAATTTTTCCATAATTTTTCTTCTTTCTCAATCACAAAAATCTCCTCTCCCAAAGTATTCTTCGAAGTGTTTGTTTCCTGGAAACATTTCATAGATTCAGAAATAACAAAGCTTCCCTTTTTAGTTAGACACTCACTCCATTCCTCCACAACCTTACTTATGGTTTGGCAACTTTTAATTTTAATCATGGCTTCCTTCCCAACCACGGTTAACGATTCCATAGAGGAATAAACTTGGGAGAGGGGTTGAGAAAAAGATAAAAAATAGACCTTAAACACTTAGTCAAGTCTTGGACCTCGACTTGTAATTTGTTCTTACTTTCTTTATCCTTTTTTGATCGTTCAACCATTCTGGATGTGAGCACTTGGAAAATCTAAATGTCTCCATCTCTGGTAGGGGGCCAAGGTCTATTTTTTTTACATGAAAATCACTTGTTGTTGCCTGAGTGACATCCTTTTGTGCTGAAGGGTGCACACCCTCTAACTGGAGGCTTCCTAATTCTATATCATCTATCAACCTGGTAGTATTCTTTAACCTCTTAAATTTTGGAGTTGAATTTCTCTGTAGCAATTTTCCTACCATATATTGCTTAGGTAAAATAGGCTACACAACCTTTCTTTTCCTTAATAAAGTGTCCTCCAACCAGGTTGGAATAACTGAGGCCTTAGTTGCCCTAAAACCTAGAGATTCAAATAATGTTCTAGAAACAAGAGGGGTGTCCACTGTGGGTGCCATTGTTTGTGAGTTTTGAGATACACTCACTTTTCTGAAAGGAAATTTTTCTTGAGAAGGGGAAAAATTTATATGGAAAGCTCCCAAATCTTCATCCTCTTCTTCTCCTTCCTTCTCTTTTCTCAAAAAGGGCAAATTAAAAATATCTTCTCCACACATTTCTATCAAGTGGATCATCACTTCCATATCCTTGACTCCATGATGATAATGACTCAGAGGTAGTGCCGAATGAGTGTATTCTCATGAAATTTTGAGAAGTACCTTCAAAAGGTTGAGTACTTCGTGACCTAGTGTGAGGGTGAGACTATTCTATCCTATTCTTAGTCATCCATTCTTTTGTTTTGGCTAGAACATCGGCAATTTTTGCTTCAATGGTCTCCTTTTCCTTGATACTCCAATGCCTAGAAGGAATATGATGATTTTCTATTAAATCTGTATAAACTAGGTCTACCATGTCGGACCCATCCTCTACAATGCCATGTAGATCCCATTCTAATCTAAAACTGACAATTTGATCTACAGACAATCTCATCTAGCTTCTTCTTCTAACTTCATATTCATCGAAATAGTCAGCCTAGAAGTCCTCAAGGCTAGGTTGGTGAAAGAAGTTAGGGATTAGCTTCAAATTATTCTTAACATAATCCTTCAAATTAAAAGGAATTTTTTCATCAAATGAAATAAAATTATACTTAGACAATTCCTTCTCAATATTTAGTGCGTCAGACACAGATAGGCAACTATAAGAACCAAATCTAATAGGAATAGTCATAGTCACCCTTTTTCTGTGTTGACATAACCTATTTACGTCTGCTAATTTCTTGCATACTTCGATCACAACCCACTTTTCTTCAAGATATTTAGGCAATTTGATTGGAAAACTAGCATATTTTCCAACTCTTATGTAAGAAAATATTTGAAATTGAATGAAGTGACTACCATAGAAACCTACAAATTTCATTTCCTCTAGTGACAATCACATTGCAATACATCCATGTAACTCTCTGACCATCCTCATAGTGAAAGTATTAGTTATCCTCCTAAAATGATGAAATTTTTTGTGAAGCTGCAACTTATCGAAATAGCCATAAATAGGTGTCTTCCCTGGAGGTAGGTCACTTGGTCTTCAACTAGACCAAGGCCTTCTACTGGAAACAACATAAATTAGGTAAGCGGACATATAGAATAATCTCTTAAGAGTAGAGAAGGTCATCAACTGATGCAGATGGTCACTTATAATTTCCACCTAGTCAAGAAATTGTTGTCTATCTAACATAATTTAGATGAATAAGTACATCCATTCTTCAAACCCATGCACATTTTCATTTCCTCTCAACCTATTCAGTAACACTACAATGTTGGCCACTTCTACAAAATGGGTCCTGTGCAATTTTCAATGTAACTGGGACTTGCCTCATTTAGGTTTGGCTTCTTTAGAGCCCCTTTTCATTGAAACTCATTTTGAGAATTGGTCACGGTCATTGATGAATAATCATCTCTTTCTTGGTTTTTTAGACAAGAAACAAAGTTGTATCTCTGAATCTTCAATATCAACTAGTTATCTTATGCCCTAACCTCTCGTGTTTGTGAAGTATAATGCCTAATACACTCTAAAATGAGTTCAGGGCATTGTACTACTGTACATCCAAAAAGTGTAGAAGAAAATAGATTAGAGCAAACATGCAATCTAAATATAAATGCAATCTAATGTTAAACAATAAAGAACAAAGGAAATTAAAAAATGTAATAAAACTGAACAATCTTACCCAATATGTATGTATTTCCATGATTCATCTCGATTTCCCTTCTCCATTTCGCTTGTAGTAGTATAATTGCCCTCATATTTTCAAAGGTTTGTGCACGTATAGCCTATGATAATGATTTAGAAAAACAACGAAGATTCAAGATAGGTGCTCCAAAAAGTCATAAGATTTTGAGAGAGATTGGAATGAAGAAAGATAGATCAATTTATAGAAAATTGATCATTCGAATGACAAGCCAGGATCGAAAGATCAACGAATGGTTGAGATAGACATATTAGACATGCATTATGATAAATATCACTAGTGACACGAGTGATACAAATTAGAAATAGAATTAAAGAGTAAATAATTGATTTAATCTTCAAGTTTGGTATTCGAAAATAAAAGAATAGTCTTTGCATGACAAAGATAAAGATGGATTAAAGCAACTCTCTGTTTGAATGCATGCACAAGGTTTAATTAATTAAATAGGAATATTTAATTAATCCGCATGTACACGCAAATGGGGTAGCACTAGACGATTAAATGATTTGACGAAGAGATTACTCGATAAAGCCACTAAGACATCAAATCAAGAGTTAACTAAGTGATTTAAATAGATGTCGAGTCGAGTCAAAGTGAATACTTAGATAACTCACACAATTATCTAAATATAGAGGAATGCATTAAAATATAATTCATGAATTAAATAATTCATTTAATTCAAGACTTGATATTTGAAGAATAATTAAAATAAATAAAATTTATTTAATTAAGTGATGAAGGGATTTAAATGAATAATTAAATAAATAAAGAATTTATTTAATTATAGTTGAGAGTATGATAAAGAGTAAATTAAATAAGAATTTATTTAATTTGACAAAGAAGGATAAGGTTAATTAGTAACATAATTAAATAAAAAATATTTATTTAGTTCAGGATAGAATAAAGAAAGTGTGAATTAATTAAATAATTAAGATTATTTAATTAATAGAATAATTAACAAAAGAATTATCTTTGCATGAAAAAAGATGAAGATGGATTAAAGCAACTCTTGTTCGAATGCACGCACAAGGTTTAATTAATTAAATAGGAATATTTAATTAATCTGCATGTAAACACTACTGGATTTGACACCATTTTTCGATGGTCGTTCATCGGTCATTCGACAAATCTCTGTCGAAAGAGCGACGCAATGGCAAAAATATTTCCGTCACTATTTTTTCGTCGCAAGGCCAACAACAAATTAAACATCGAAATAACAGCGAAGAATCGTCGATCGACGGCATCGTGAAATACCTCGGGATTTTGTCAGAATATCGACGAAAACTTTGCTTATCCACCGACGAATTACACCAGAAGTTCGTCGTCGGTTCGACGAAATGGGCAAGTAGTAGCGTGGAAACAATAGAGGACGTTCATTGAAATAGCGACGAAATACTCAAGTAGTAGCGTCAAAAGAACACCAAAAGTTCGAATGTGCAACGAAATAGGCAAGTAGTAGCATCGGAACAACACCAAAAGTTCATCGACTTTGCGACGAAATTAGCTAGGACTAGCGTCGGAAGAACACTGAAAGTTTGTCGAAAGTGTGATGAAATGGGCAAGTAGTAGCGTCAAAACAATGCTAGAAGTTCATCGACTTTGTGATGAAATTAGCAAGGAGTAGCGTCGGAAGAACACCAAAAGTTCGTCGAAAGTGCGACGAAATGGGCAAGTAGTAGCGTCGAGACAACGCCAAAAGTTTGTCGGAAGGGCCATGTAAGGGGTAGGGAGTTACGACAAAATCATCATCGTAGCTATAGCAACTTGGTTGAGCCTTTCTGTTGATTCGTCGGTGGTTGTCATCGAAATTGCGACGAAGAAGCAAAATTAAAAAAAAAAAAAAATATTCATGGAAATGTACCATTGCGGAGACTAACGACTGATCATACATACAGACTTCATATTGGTTTGATGCTTCAAACAATGTATTTCTTATATTGAAAAGTGCATTACCTTATTGGGCTTCTCTTTGTTTTGAGTATAGTTTAATATTCTCTACTTAACAAGGCCAACCACGTGACTGTGGAAGCTCATTTGCCCCCCCCCTCACCCCTCACATCACTCTCAATTCCCCATACCCAATCATATAACATTAATCATTGATTCATCCATTAATAACATATAACATTCATTCATTAACATATAACATTCATTAATTAACATATTCACATTCATTCATTAACATATAATATTCATTCTTTCAGTTTTTACATATTATCAAAAATATGGTTGTCGTGATATGATTACAATCACTTTTTTTTGTTTCTTTTTGAAAGCTACATAAAGCTGAAGTGGGTATCATTTTTATAAATCAATATTTGTCCCCTTTAGTTATTCTTCCCTCTATTTGTGATCTTAATGTACACATAGTAGATACGCTCATGATGTGGACACGTAAGGGGGATCTCGCAATAAGAAGAAATGTTAAATTGATATGTTTTATTATTATTGTTACAAGTATTTGATTAATTAAAGAACATTAGGTGATTCTCTTTACGATGGAATTATCATGTTCCTAAACTTTTTTATAGACTCATGCTCAACATGTTGAACACCCTCTAAATTTTGATTTGCAGTTGAAACACGAAAGGTTACATTAATTAATACACCAATTGAAATTAAATATGTTTAAGAGAACATGAGGGTGTCCTCTTTACGGATGGAGCCACATCATGTTCACTGATCTTCTCTAGCCGATCATGCTCAACACGTTGATCACGGTCTACATGCTCTAAAGTTGAAACATGAAAGGTTACATTAATTAATACACCAATTGCAATTAAATATGTTTAAAAGAACTTTAGAGTGGTCCTCTTTACCTAATGGGGCCACATCATATTTTTGATCTTCTCTAGCCTGATCATGCTCAACATGTTGATCATGCTCTACATGCTCTAAAGTACCAGGATGCACACCATGATCTTCATCTGCATGTTCTGCTCCACCCTCACTAGACTACATTCCAATGTCATGTGCAGTATATATTATCATTGCTTGAATGTTTAAAACAAATAGGCATGTAATTACTTTATGGTGGAAATTAATATTGAATAGATTGCACAAGTATTCAATTTTAAATAAACTTTATAGAGTTTATTTACCTGCGTGTCGGATGTAATGGAAGATTGTGTTTGCCTAGTCAAGACTCTTAGGCATTCAGCCACGACTCCATAGCCTTGCTGGAAGGCAATCTTCAAGTCCTCTTCTGTGGGAACTCTGTTGAATTCAGAGCCCTACATTTTTGCAGAAGATCATGAATTTTGCTTCTATGGTGTGATAAAACCAAAATTGTTTTCAATTTATTATAATTTGGATGCAATATTTCATGTATTGATACTTACAATTCATGTGGCTAATTTCATATAACCACCAGAGCCAAGTTTGTGTTGCCTGTGCTTTTCTAGTCTTGCCTTTGTTTCCTTCGATGTGTCGAACATCCTATGAAAAGTTTGGAATACGTTAGATTATGTAAAAAGAAAGAATAATCAGTATATAATTATATTGTTGATAGTATCACACATAGCATACTAATTTTTTTTAAAAAATTAATGGCATTTCCATAGCATATAGACATTGAGATCATATAAAATACAGAGTTCAATCCATGAATTATATAAAATAGATATTTGTTGGTTATATTCATATCACTGATTAAATTGCACAAAACATACTACAACTACATAAATATCAAATGGTAACAGTTGTCTATGCTACCACATTTTTCATGCATGTCTACCAAAGCATTTTATCAAACAGTTCACTGCCTTGCTACTATGGCTAAAAGCCTAGAATAGGTGCTTTCAAACAAGCTATGGATGCTTGGAAAAAATCTATCAAAGCATAATAGTAAGCAATAGCATAGACAAGGCAGTGAACTATTTCAAAAAATGCCTCAAAGAAATGTGGTCTCATGGTGATGGAATGCCATGACAATCCATAGCAATTTGCTTGTCATGGCATTCGTTATGGCATTCCATCACCATGAGACCACATTTTTTTGAAGCATTTTTTCAAATAGTTCACTACCTTTTCTATGCTACCACATTTTTCATACTGCTATGGCTAAAAAGTAAAAACCTCAAATAGGTGCTTTCGAACAAGCTATGGATGCTTGGAAAAAATCTACAAAGCATAATAGTAAGCAATAACATAGACAAGGCGTTGAATTGTTTGAAAAAAATGCCTAAAGAAATCAAATTCACGGTGATGGAATGCCATGACAATCCATAGCAATTTGCTTGTCATGGCATTCATCATGGCATTCCATGAGACTACATTTCTTTGAGATATTTTTTCAAGCAGTTCACTACCTTGTCTATGCTATTGCATTTTTCATACATGTCTACCAAAGCATTTTATCAAACAGTTCATTGCCTTGCTACTATGGCTAAAAGTCTAAAACAAGTGCTTTTAAACAAGCTATGGATGCTTGGAAAAAATCTATCAAAGCATAATAGTAAGCAATAGCATAGACAAGGTAGTGAACTGTTTCAAAAAATGCCTCAAAGAAATGTGGTCTCATGGTGATGGAATGCCATGACGATCCATAGAAATTTGCTTGTCATGGGATTCATTATGGCATTCCATCACCATGAGACCACATTTTTTTGAAGCATTTTTTTAAATAGTTCACTCCCTTTTCTATTCTACCACATTTTCATACATGTCTACCAAAGCATTTTATCAAACAGTTCAACACCTTCATGCTATGGCTAAAAAGTAAAAACCACAAATAGGTGCTTTTGAACAAGCTATGGATGCTTGGAAAAAATCTACCAAAGCATAATAGTAAGCAATAACATAGACAAGGCGATTGAATTGTTTGAAAAAATGCCTAAAATCTTGAGTCTCATGGTGATGCAATGCCATAAAAATCCATAGCAATTTGCTTGTCATGGCATTCATGGCATTCCATCACCATGAGACTACATTTCTTTGAGACAATTTTTTCAAGCAGCTCACTACCTTGTCTATGCTACTGCATTTTTCATACATGTCTACCAAAGCATTTTTATCAAATAGTTCATTGTCCTTGCTATGGCTAAAAGCCTAGAATAGGTGCTTTCAAACAAGCTATGGATGCTTGGAAAAATCTATCAAAGCATAATAGTAAGCAATAGCATAGACAAAGGTAGTGAACTATTTCAAAAAATGCCTCAAAGAAATGTGGTCTCATGGTGATGGAAGCCATGACAATCCATAGAAATTTTCTTGTCATGGCATTTTTATGGCATTCCATCACCATGAGACCACATTTTTTTAAAGCATTTTTTAAAATAGTTCACTACCTTTTCTATGCTACCATTTTTTTCATACATGTCTACCAAAGCATTTTATCAAACAGTTCAACACCTTCATGCTATGGCTAAAAAGTAAAAACCTCAAACAGGTGCTTTTGAACAAGCTATGGATGTTTGGAAAAAATCTTCTAAAGCATAATAGTAAGCAATAACATAGACAAGGCAGTGAATTGTGATGGAGCCTCAAATTTATATCTGGAATTTCTTTTATTATTGGCTAGTCTTGTTTATCCGAGTGGTGCCTAGGGTTGGAGTTATTACTTTGCTTTCAGAAACCCTTTGTTTTATGTCTTTGGTATGGGTCTATTCTATTGTTACTTTTTGGAGAAGGTTTTTAAAAAAGAAAACAACCTATGTCTCATTAACTCGTCTAAGGCCTAGCCTATTTTAATAAAATGATAAATATTTTATTGTTGGCATCCTTTTATTTACCAAAGTATGAGTCAGGTTTGTGCCTTATGTTTTTAAAATAACCTTATGTCATCGACCATCATTTCCCTAAGCCGCATCCCCTTCCTTGGGTTTTTTCTCCTAAGTAATGTTTAATATTTTGCAGGGGTTATTTGATGGCTGTTGATCTCCTTACAGATACATCCTAACCACTCCCCACCATATCGCGATCCCAACTTGAGCCATCATGATATCGCGGGTGAGCGCCATGTGTTCCAGGTTGCTGATGCCTGAAAAGCAAATAAAATGATTTAATAAATGCATCGGACTTTAGTGTGTTATCAAGTGGGTTACTAAATCGCCTGAGCGGTGCACATGTTTATAATCAATGGCAATGTTTTAATCTTGATGAAAAAGCTACTCAGCAAATAGTTCTTAAGACTATCCCTTGTTTTACTTGATCATGGTCACTGATGCAAAGATCAATGGTTGCCTACTATCGTGCAATCCCAACTTGAGCAATCGCGATATCGTGGGTGAGTGCCATGTGTATCTTCCTGGCGCTTCATATAATGGTGGGCCCTAGGGATGATGTGGAAGGCATTGTCAGCATTTTTAAGAAGGACCATTCGATGATCTGACTGAAACAAGAGATCAATGGTAGAGATTTAAATTTGCATCAAATATAATTGAAGGTGTTGGCGCGGTATGAAAGTAGGCTTTAATGGCGGATGAGACATCTATTAGCAATGTTCATAAATTTCAAGTGTTTAATTGTAGACTACTTTCACCACTAAGGCATTCAAGCATCTTCAAAGCAGTCTAGAGCCAGAGATAGAGCTTTCAAAAGCAATTTCGGCAAGAGTTTTATTTTCTACAAAACGTGAATTTCTTTGAGTTATTTTCTTCATCACTGTTCTATCTGAATGTATTTCTTGCGAAAAGAATTGTTGTGTTGATCAACATTTTTCTAAATTAATATTTTAGGGTTACTATTTCTCTTGAATTGTGGGAAATTGCAAATTCTACTGTGTTTTCATTTTGAGTAGCACTAGTCTGTTCACAATTTGATTTTCTGAGAAGCCCTAGTTGTTTAAAATGGCGCCAACAAAATAGCATTCTGGCCATATTGACTACATGCAGAGGAATCTGTATGATGATTTCCTTGACCAATTTCCCTTGTCAACAAATGACAAGAAGAGGGGTTTGGTTTTGATGAGAGGGACAACCTTAGGTGAAGGTTTGAGATATAGAACCTACAACATTGCAGATGCTAGGGTACCAATGACAGGTTTAGAACTGTTTAGAAGATGGTATGGCCAACAAAATGCACCTCATCCTTTTTCAAATGGTTGGAGGTATGATATGGGAAAGCTTGTAGTACCCAATGTGTTCCTTGATGTTGACCTCCTCCTGGCAGTGGCTATGAGATATGATCCTATCACAAGGGTTATAAGGGATAATGATGGTGAGGTTTTATTGAATGTAAATGTAGATGTAATTCAGAGGGTTTTTTATTTGAGTGAAAATGGCTCATTCTTGGTCCAAATTGACTTCAAGGAGATGAAACAAGAGTATGCCAAGATTCAACCTTTTTTTAGATCAAAATTGCTTCCTCCTCATCTAGCCAGGGCGGGCAGTTCCACAATTCATATCAATCCGACTGATCAGGAACCTTTCGAGTTAAATTGTTTTGCTGATCATTTCTTGGCAACCTTCTACTCACTTTGCCAAATTTTAGGTTTCAGTCCTAATACTGTGATGCCCATTGCCTATATGTTTATGGGGGCTCAGATTCAGCATCCAGATTTCTCTGTAGTATATGATTATGCTTATTTCCTTGCTGAAAGAATGCATGAGGGTTTGCTGAACTTATTTGTGGGGGACACTAGTGTTCCTTTCTTTTGGTACTCTTTGTTAATGCATATGTTCTTGTATGAGAATGTCGGATTCTTCTCAAAGAAGATGGAATTGAGGCAAGAGGTAAATGGAGAAAGGCAACTAGTACAAGCTTGGAGTGTAGATATGTCTTACAACAAGAGGGATGCTAACTATGTGCAGTTTGACAACTGCTTTGCTTCTAGGCTCAGGGCTAGACTAATGGTAAATATGCCAAGAATTGCTAAGGATTTGCATGATTTCCTCTGGTCCAAAGCAAGAAGGCCTAATTTAAAAGTATGTCATAATTGGGGTGACATCATTCCATACCCTGTAAGCACTATCTTAAGGGTTTATGGTTTCCAAGGAACCCCCCATATTCTTCCATAAAATGTACCATCAAGAATGGTATTTGCAGAGGTTTTGTGGCAGTTGGGATGCATCCATGAAGATAACCTGATAGGAAGAGGAAAAGGGACTTTGTTCCCTGATTATACTGTTGTCTCAGATTTTGTATTTTCCAAGGGTGGATGGGTTCATTTTGATCAATTTTTTATTGATTACCATTTGAAGAATGGATTTGTAAGGCAACATGATCCTGAGGGATTCTTTGCTCTGTTTAGACAAAGAATCAAGGGTGGCAAATTTTCCCATGTTTTCAACTTTCCTGAAGATTTGATTAGGAATGAATTTGATTTGGGTAGGAAAGAATTGAATAAAGAAAAATGGATTGCCTATGAGAAATTGTTGGCCCTAGTGCATAAGTTGGATTTGAAGTATGATCCATTAATTGAGTTCACTCCATTTCACAAAAGAATTGATTTTTTGATGAGTAATTTCAGAGAAATCATGAACACCCTGAGAACCAAGAAGATAAACTTGGAGGTAGATTTTAAAATCCAGGGAATGGAGGTGAGGCCTATGGAAGAAAGGCCAATTTGTTAGCCACCAATTGATAGGCCCTTATACAGAAGAAAAAGAGATAATAGTAGTGATGAAGAGGTTGGAGATAGAAAAGGTAAACAAATAATGAAAGCCTCATCACAATATGGCCAAGGGATTAGAAAGCCTAGAGGAATAAAGATTGTGGATCTTGATTCACCACCTCAAGATGACCCTATGGAGCTGCCACTAGAGCCAAGCCCTAAGAGGCAAAGAATTGAGGAACCACAAAACACTTTGGTGGATGAAATAATTGTCACCGATCAAGACATACAAGTTGGCACCTCTTCACCTCCTAAGTCAGCACAATTGGTGTTGACTAATATAGATATAAAAGGACAAAATGTTCAGGATGCAAGGATGGTGGCCTGCAAGGCATTCCTGGATGATGATGCCTTTGTGAAGACTCCTATGTTTTTGCTGTTGGTCTGGAGGTTGAAACTTTAGGAATATCAAGAAAAATGCAAGGAAAGAAGAGAAACAAGGCCTAATAGGTCTGATCAGGAAAATGATGATGAGGTCAAAACTGAGCTAATAGAGCAGTTCAAGAACCTCATCCCTAATGAAAGAAGGAAAATTGTGTCTCAAGCTGGTGTCCTACTTCTCCCTGAATGGGACATTGCTAATGTTGTAGCTTTTAATGCTATCATGCAATCAAAGCATCCTATGCAAGGCAGTGAGGAGGAAGTCAAGGCAGCACTACAAGACTCTACCTTTAGTGAGGAGTATGAAACTTTGACAATATGGGCTTTAGCACCTCAGGGAAGAAAACCAAATGTAGTTGATCTCAGTCCAAATTTAAGGGGTGGGATCTTCATCAAGAGAGTCTCTAAAACCTCAACAACAGAGGCCACAAGCTTAACACTGAATGTAGCCAAATTGGCCTAGAAAATAGTTGAAAGAGATGAGGCTGAGAAGAAAAGCTTGATGGAGAAATATAACACAATGATTGGGGAGTATAGTAGGATACACCAAAGAAATGTTGAGTTGTAATCTAAAGTAGATAGGCTGAGATATGGGCAGGTGGAAGAATCTTCTAGTGCCCTTGCTGCTAGAGCAATACCTACTACTTCAGGGTCATTACCCCCTGTTGTTCCAATCATTTCTATTCCTAGATCCCCAATTCAGACACTTGTTGATAGCCCTGCACCAGGGCCAGTTGAAGAGGAGGTTGAGCTTTCTACAGATCCTACCAAAGATCAAATGATAAACAAAGTTACAGAATTACAGGTTGCCCTAAGGACGAGTGAGGATAATGCTATGGCCAACCACAATGAGGTGGTAGACACCATTATAAGGCATTTAAATGAAAAGGTTGTTTCTAAGCTGCCAGTTGTACATTCTTTGTATTCTTTATTCTTGGAGGGAATTCAAAATATTAACAGAGACAAGGAGGTGATTTTGTTCCTGATTGAAAAATGGATCCCTAGGGCCACTGATTTAGACATTATGTTTAAGGCTTCTAGGTTTGATGTGAATAATAGGCCCCAATCATTAAAGCCTACTCAATTTTTTGTGAAATCATTGAAGGGATTCCAGGCCTTGCCTAATGATCTGAGTAAGAAAATTAGGGAATTAATAAAGAATTTTGATGATTGGGATGACACTTTCCTGCCAGATATAATGGATACAAGTGGAAATGTTCAGACATTGCAACAATGGCAGGAAAAGGTAGAGGAGGTTATTAATGAGCAAATTAAATTAATTTGTGATGATTCAAATCATGAGTTGCTGGTAAATAGCATGGATAAAATAATTAATACTAGCATGTTTTTGGAATCATTTGAAAGGAAGGCCAACCAAGTTGCCGTGAAGTTCACACCTTATAGTACCAAGATGAAGGAGGTGATGGATTTTAATTGGCTGATGGATGAGGAATATAAGAGTTGGGTTGACAAGTACTTAACTGAGGAGGAGTGAAGCGGTGTATAGTACCAGCAACTGATAGCTCAATAGTTATGTATAAATGAATTTTGGTTTTTCTCCATGGTGGTTTTGGGTACAATTTTCGAGGAGTAATAGATGTTGTGGTTATTTTGCAATGAGTGGAATCAATAGAAAGATGCTCCAGGGTTTGGTGGCTGTGTTTTCAATTTTGAAATGGGATGCAGTGGTCCAATTGATCAATGACATGTGTAATTTCTGGCCCGATGCTTGTTGCTCCTTTGTTTTCTATAAGAGGGATTTCAAGGCCAAAAATTAGGGCTAGCAAGTTAGATATTTTTTGTAGTCGAGTCTAGGTAAAGTTGTAGAGCAAGAAATTGTAAGAAATTTTGTGAATACTATGGAAATTTAGGTTTGGGTTATTTTGTAAAGGGTTTTAAACTTATGAAGATCGCATGTTTTATAACAGTACCAACATTTCAAGCTAAGATGATATATCTTGAGCTCGAGTCTCTCCTCTGTACAAACATATCATGTTTTGAATAAAATAATCAAGGATTATGATGTTCATCTCATCATCTCAATGTGTGTGTTTTCTGTCTTGGCTTTAATTTAAAGAATTAATTAAAATGATTGGATGAAATCATGGATGGGTATGTTTGTAAAAGGATTAAATAAGAAGTATCAGGTTGGGGCAGAAATTGATAATGTTGTAATGCAACATTGTCAGGGATCCTATATGCTGAGTATTTAAATCTATTGTCGAATTGTGACTGTTTATGAGTTTGACTCCCCAATGGTATATGGAACTGATCTAAATCGTACAAGTTTGTAAATCTTTGTGTCTGTATGTTTTTGCTTAGGGCTTTCCACCAAATTTGCAAATTAAATGACTATCATAAGATACAGAATAATGTTGTAATTATCTCATGCTCCAGGTAGCTGACATTACTGGTGAAAGGCCAATTCATTTTAGTGATATCCTATTCTGTTGAGCCATTTGTGGGATTATCTGTAATTTTGTTAATGATTGTTTATGAGTTTGGTGCAGAGATCATAAACACATTATAGGGATCACCCTCTTGGGTCTTGCAGAACCCGAAGTGTAGGAGGTTCTTTTAAAATCCTCATCAGTTGGTCCAGGTCCTCCAAGCTTCCCTTGATTGGAATTGGCAATTCCATAGGTAGATTAGGAGACAAACTTGGTTAACAGCATAAAAAACCACCAAAAAATTGTTTGAAAAAATGCTTAAAATAAATGCAGTCTCACGGTGATGGAATGCCATGACAATCTATAGCAACTCGCTTGTCATGGCATTCATCATGGCATTCATCATGGCATTCCATCACCATGGGACTACATTTCTTTGAGACATTTTTTTCAAGTTGTTCACTGCCTTGTCTATGCTACTGCATTTTTCATACATGTCTACCAAAGCATCTTATCAAACAGTTCATTGCCTTTCTGCTATGGCTAAAAGCCTAAAACAAGTGCTTTCAAACAAGCTATGGATGCTTGGAAAAAGTCTATCAAAGCATAATAGTAAGCAACAAGCCATGGTCTCATGTTTTCTTTTGCGCGAAAATCAGCTGAATTTTATTCACACTTTTTTGCAGATTTTAAATACGTTTTTTTGGCGATTTTGAAGTTTGAAATGGGAAAAATCATTGACCAAAAATTCAATGATTTTTTCAAAAAATCAGGGAAAAAATTATCCAGCTTTCAGTTTTTTTTTAAATTTGCGATTAATCAAGATTTTTTGCAGATTTATGCTTCTATATCACATACCTTCCTTGGCC
>VDFB02371954.1:0-29947 GCA_007258455.2 Sequoia sempervirens
TTTTCTTTTTTTCATCAACATGTAGAAATTCCTTTAAAGTGGGCGCATACATTGGAATTATTCATTTGCATTATTGTTTCTTATTGCAGCGTTATCACTTCATACGATGTGTTTGTCACTTTGTGGCTGACATTGGGTGTGATTTCCTTCATAAGTGTGATCTATCTCAGCATATTACATTCCTCTTGGTGGCCTGATGTGACACATTGCATCCCCTAAGTTGTGAATATTCTATTCTTTGATTGGTCCTCTCTTGGAGACATTAGACACAATGTTCCCTAAGTAATGGACCTCACATGAACTTAACAAGACTCATTTCAACATTTCTTTTATATTTTTACATTTTACATTTTTTACATTTACATGACCACCTTGTATTCCTATGGTACCATATTATTTTTTCATGAGTTCTAATCATACGTAGCTTTGTTTGTCTCATGAAGCACGAACCAACATTTTCCTTTGTTGCACCTTATTAAAGTTGTTAGGAGGGATAACTTTTATATGGTTGAGCGGGAAGCCCATTCCACAACATGACTTTCCCCATAGCCATGTATATGTTTGTGAGTGCATACCACCCAAGCGTATGTTTCTCACCTTTTAGGCTTTCTCACCTGGTGGATAGCCATGAGTTCTATCACTTGAGAGTGAGTATGCATTTTATTTTTTAGACAAACAACCTAGATCTGATCCAAAATTAGCTAGACAAACAATCGAATCTTGATCCTAACTTTTCCTTTTCCCTCTTCCTTTTCTTTCTCTTTCACATGTGTGTTCCTTTGTTCTTATGTTTATTTTTCCATGGGATCTTCAATCCTGGGTGTTTGATCATCCCTCTTGATCATTGTAATTCCATCTTGCTAGAATAAGTGCATTTGGATCCCTCTCGATATGCATGGCTACTTTAGTGTGAGTTTGAAGCAAGTTCATCCACTCACTAAAGTGGGGGCTAAATGTACTATAGAAAAATGGATCATTGACAATTTCATGCTCATCTAGGTCTTTTTCCTATGATGCTTGACCTATTTTTCTTAGATTTAATGTTGCAATTTAACTTAAACATTCAAATTAGGTCTTGAATATTGAAATTATGATGTCTTGTGAAGTGTTGTAACACATTTCTACACTTTTCAAGACTCTTCTTATTATAATTCATCTAAATATTCCCTTTTTATCCCTTATTAAGTCTTATTCCAAAGTGTTGTAAAGTCTTGTAACAAGCTTTCACACTTTTCTAGGCTTGTCATCACTAATTACACCTTTCTTATGGTTTATTTTTCCCATTTATGCACTTATAGGCCTTAATTAAGTGTGTTTTTTAATTCAAACCTGACAAACAACATTAAAAGCAACTTAATTCTTGACACCCACTTGCAAGCCTAGAGTGGAATCCATATTCCATGGGTGGTGAATGAGTCCCTCTTGGCTCAAAATTCAAAGTAATTCAAATTTTATTTCAGGTTTTTATTCATTAACACCTTATGTCAACCTGTGATGTTTTATTTTCAAGTAATTAGGGCATAAGTGACATTCATTCTAGCATTCAAGCATTATTACATCCTTCAATCAAGCAATTATCAAGCATCTTGGAGCAACCATTGATATATCTTTAGACTTCAACAACAAGGATTTGGTGAGTTTAGGACACTTGCATGTTATTTATTCAACATTCCTTTCTTTTTTTCATTTGATTTCTTTATCAAGGGTTTGATTACCAAAGTGGGATTTGACCAAGGAAAATCCCTATACTCTAACCCTTAACCATTTCCCCCCTCTTTGCATGTGTGTTTGCAAGTCTTGTAGGAATATTTTTCAAATAAATAGGTGTTGGCAAGTGGTCAACAAGTCATCAAAGTGATTCAAGTCAACTAAACCCTAATTCAAGCTTGGAGACAACATTCATCCTATTTTCTAGAGATTTGACTCCATCAACTTGACAAGAAAACAAGTGCAGATTTGGAACCACAAACTTGACCCATGAATCTGAAAAATTTTGGAGGACTTATTTTGCATCAGTGGCAAATGAGTCCCACTTTCAAGCTGAAAAATTGATTTCATCAGAATTTAGTTCCCAATAGTCAGAAACTAGTTTCAGGGCATTTTACCAAAAGTAGGAGTAATTCGTCATCAGTGGTGAATGAGTCCCACTGGTGATCAACCATTAATTTTTTGTAGATTCCAGAATCTTCCAAAATTATCATTTCATCTCCAAGTGCACTCTATTTAGTTTCATTCAATTCTTTTTGCATTTGTTTATGTTTCTAGGTCATTTATGCATATCACCCTATGTTTTCAAACACTTCACATTCCATTAGTTTTTCATTCATAATCAATCAATTTTATCAATTAGTTTCATCTAAATCATTGCATTTAGTCATAATTACATCATACATAACTTAGTTTGAGTGAACCACCATAGTTTTTGGGGTCTATCTCTCTCCTTTTAGGTGAAAAACCCTAAGAGTGCAAGAGAAGTACATAGAACAACAAAAATTGTTGGTTCAGTGTGATACAAATTTGTTTATCTTCATCCCAAAAGGAGAATGTGTGTATAAATTTTTTTTGGACTTTTTCCTCGTCTCTAGTCTCTCTACATCTTTCTTGACTGATGTACCAAGTTTTGACCATTGGGGTTTAAGTGTCTAATAGAATAACAAAATGTAGAAGCAGTGGTCATATTCTCCATCTTCTTCCCATATGTGGATGCAATGTTGAATTTTTTTTTGTGGAGTAGTTGTTCCATCATACTTGGGAATTAGGTTGCATTCTCCTTCTTCTTGTAGTTACCGATCCTTGACTAAGATCTGGAAGAGCTTCCATGTAGGGATAAATTGTTTATGTGTATACAACCAACATGTAGAATTACATACGGGATTGTCTTGGAGAGTGGTTATTTTTGTGGTCTCAAGTTGGAATGTTCTTTCCATGTTTGCTATATAGTCCTTTACATCACCCACTCTAGAAAATTGTGGTAACTTGATATGTGAAATTTATCTTTGGATGTGGTTGATATGTCTTAGATTTGGTTATTCATCTATGGATGAGCTGTATAGGTGGATGTGTACCATGAAGACCCATCTGATCCATAGAGTTTATGTTGTGGTAAGGTATTATTGTTAGTCTTGGAAATGGAGAAAACTAGGCCTACTTTCCTCTCTCCTTTGTGGTTTTTTTTTCTCTTAATGGAATGTGGATTGCTCTACTATTGTCTGCTAAGGAAATTTCCACTATTTTGGAGTCTATTGTTCCATTATAATTAACAAACCATTCTAGCTCAAGTAATTCTCTAAATGTGTTGAAGGGATCCTTCCTCTCCACAACTTCAAAATAAGCTACCTGGTTGATCCCTTTAATGTTTGCATCTAGATTCCTCCATGTTCCTAATGTATCCATGCCAAAACCATTTCCTAGACTTATATCCATAGGTTTTCGATTAAGTTTATTTCTTCCTAGCCTCTCCCAAGTAGTTTATGGAATTATGTTGAGGTATACATCTAAATCAATCATCACATGTTTAACATTATTGTCGTTTAGATTGTGGTAATAAACAGAGGACAATTTTTCCAATTCTAACCTTCAACAATCTGATGTGTTTGCTGTTTTTTTTGTTTATTCTTGTAGAGGAGGGGAACCAATTACTCAGGAATCCAGGTCACAAGAGAGTCTAGAACAATAGGCTACCCTGATCTACCTAAATTTAACATAATTTTTTGAAAGAGTTGAAAGTTTAAAGGCTAAAAAGGGAGAACAACCTAGTTGCTATTGCCCTTCTACAAGCATGAGTGTTTGAGGAAGTTAGGTGAGTAATTTTTAGAGTCTTGACTACAACTCAAATAGCTTATTGCCAAAGGACTAGGGTGTGGGACATAGAATCCAACACAACACATTGGTGTTCTAGTGGTGCGCTATCATCCGTATAGACAAAAAGTGTAAGGTACAATCTGAAATCACATAAAACTAACTAGCAACCTAACTAATGAAGTTTATTACAATAACATAAATAGAAAATAGTAGAATGATAGAATAGTAAGAAGAATGATTTAACTTAATCTAATCTATGAACTGAAAAAGAAGGGTGAGGAAAGTGCACCTTCCTACCCACAAGTTAATATCTTCAAGATCTTCACCTCAAGGAGAACCTATAAATAGAAGACAGGAAAATGTTGGAGCTGTGTTTAGAGGACTACCTCAATAAGTCCCTCACTTTGTTGTTTCCACCTCTATGGAAAACTAGATAGAAATGATTGAAGAAATATGATAAAGGATATTATGTAGAAATAGAGATACTAGGCAATAAGGAAACACAATAAGCTACAATATCAATATGATAATGCAAAGTGAATAGGAAATGTAAGGATATCACCGTCTCAACCAAGTGATCCCAAGGAAACTAGAGGAAGGAGTGATTGTGCAAGCCTTCAAAGACTAACATTTCTGCAACAACGAGGAGAGTGAACCAATAAAACACTAACTTGCAACTTCAATGGAGGTGGTGGAGCTTGAAAGTGTTGAAAGTGGATGAGAAGAGTGAAGATAGTTACCCAAAGTGTAAAGATGATCAAGAAGCATGAAATAATGAAAGAGATAGCTATTTGAAAGGTGAACATGATGGAAAAAGAGTCATTCAAATTTGGTGAAGGGATCAATAAGCATTACACTTCACATCTAATGGAGGAGTGTAATGCTTCTGCAAATTCTAAAGGAAAGAATCCTATCATGATAACAACACACCACACAAATGTTTGCATGCCATGCTAGCATCCAAAGCATAATATCCCCCACTAACATGTAAAACAACTACCAAGTGGACATGGAAATGTCGTAAAAATAGGGATTGCATTATTGGAATTAATTTTACTAAGGTAGGAGGTAGCATAAATGTGGAATTTTCCTAGGGGTGCAAATTCACACCATTAAATTTTTTCCCCATTTTAGCAAGTAAAGTAGAGAGAGAGCTAAGGAATGTATACCTGAACCATTGAGGAAGTAGACCACAATCTAGTGAACTTAGGTGTGGGAGAGAGAGATGGCTCCACATGTACTATGTCCTATGGGGATTTGAATAAATTTTTTGTAGGTGCTCAGTCTTGTGGAAGGTGGACAAAAGGCTCTGTAGGTGCTCAGTCCCATAGAGGATGATCAAAGGGTTATATAGGTGCTTGGTCATGTAGAATGAAAATGCTTCATAGATGCTCAATCCTATAAAGGAGGCACCATAGGTGCTCGTTCCTACAAGGAAACATGTTAATCTATAGAAAAAACATGTTAGGAAAGAAAAAAGCCACATAGACAAACAAGTATTCATATCTTGAAACAAGCAATTTAAGGAGAAGATTTCAAAGGGATCCCTTGAGAGCCCTTCAAAAGAAGGAGGGTCTGATCAAGGGATGCTATGTTGACATTTTCAAAAATGATCTTGTCATCAAGGAATCATTTTGAAAGATTCTCTTTCATCAAGGAATCCAAAAAAAGAAGAATGGTCTCCTCAAAGGAGAATTCTTAATTTGTTTCATTATGAATTTGATTTCAAAAGAAAATCTTGCTAAGGGGATCCTTTGTGAAGGATACAATTTTTTGGAAAATGCCAAGATTTTTAGGAAGGGATTCATTGGCCACCAAATACACCTTATTGAAAATAAAAAATGTAGCCCCCCCCCTTAGAATGGTGCATGCAAATTGAAGGAGCATGTGGCATCCTAAGGAAAGTAGGATCGTGGAGAGATGTTGCAGCCAATGATACATCGAAAGAAGTAGATGTGGGAATGTTTTCACACACACAAGGGACAACAAATAGGCACCACAACATCAAGTAAGAAAAGAATAGAAAAAAAAAAAAGAAATCAAGAGATAGGGGGATCTGATAATTTGGGGTTAAAATTGCTCATAAATATAGATAAATATAATATAATATATGTATGAACTTTCATCAATCCCCTACTATATCAAATCATCAAGAAGAGCTCATGAAAAAAAAGTAAAAAAGTTAGGTCAACATGGAAGGCAGGCCTAAATCCCCCCAACACTTTGCATCATCCCTAATTGTCGAAAATCAAGGAACAAAAAATAGAAGAATAAGGGAACATATAAAAGAATTTTACAACATAATATACTCTTTTATCCAAGCACATACAAGCATGGGGGAAACATAGCACACAAACAAATCTAATCTACAAATAAAGAAGAGGTTTCCTCCTAGCCCTCATCAATTAGGAGGCCTTCATTCTCCCAATCTAGATCATTATAGTGAGAGAGTAGATGAGCTTGCAAGGGAAGGATAGAAAGGGAAGTACCCTCCAAATCTCCTTTGGCAAGCACTAAGGATGAGGTCCCCTCGAGGTCTTCTTCACTCAAATCTGGTGAGGTAAATGCTATTGATCTTGCAAAGATTTCCAATAAAGTCGGGACATCATCCACTGAGTTGAGCATGCACTTGATAGGAGTGCCATGTGTTGATCGGGAAAGTGAAGGAGGAATTTCGTACCCACTTCCAACCTCATTGAAATACTCAAGGGAAGTGACAAACTTGAGGGATGTCAGGGTTGCCTTTGTCACTAGGGCAACACAAGCCAAAGCAGAACCTTCTCCTGAAGAAGGTGATCCCTACTTTCAACCCCCATTAGAAGTAGGTTCATACCCCAAATTATGCTTCATTAGAGGATTCAAGATCACCACAAAAGAAGTGGAAGGTAAGGAGGAAGAAGATAAAATCATAGTGGATACCATTGAGGTATTTGACATATCCACGAGCTTAGGAAAAGGTAGGATGTCTGGAAGGGACATCAAGAGAGGAGGCTCGACTGAGGGAGCAATGAATACTTGCACCCTTTTAGGGTGAGGGTCATCCATGCTCACGAGGGGAGTCAGAAGCAAGATCAAAGCAATAAGAATCAAAGAAGGGGTAGAAGAGGGGGCCATAATAGGAGATGTCAAAACAAGAGCTATCAGCTCCTCTTCTTCCTTTTGTAAGGTAGCCTACTCTATAGCCAAATATTTTCTCCAACTCTTCGCTCATGCGCAAGGCGATTTCTTCAGCTCTAAGAGCTAGAAGTTGTAGCTTGAGGAGTAGCAAGAGCATCCTATTCTACCATGGAATTTTCCATCAAAGTCATTGCCAGTGGTAGGAGTGACTCTTGGACAAAAATAGGAGGAAGAGATGTAGGAATAGAGGCAATAACTAGTGGAGAAGCAAACTCAAGCTCCTTGGCACCCGAGCCTCTTCCCATTCTCCACTCTAGGGGTAGGAGTAGTAGGAGGCCATGGAGGCCAAGATGTAGAGGAAAATACATGGGGACCCTTCACCTTACCATATAAAATGGGTCGAGGCACTGTGGGAAAGACATGAAGGTCAAAAATCTGATGCTTGGCCTTTTTCCAAGTGGGCACCATCAGACTCCCCAAGAAATTTATACGTGGACTCATCCAAGCATAGAAGTGGATGTCAAAGGTTCCATAGGAAGGTGAGAGGTGGAAGAAGATGAAATAGTAGAAGAAGAGGAAGGCTATTGGGTGAAAGAATACTTCCCCTTCCCCTTTTGAGAGGAGGAAGAGGCAACTTGCTGCTGCATGATCATAGAAGCATTAACTAAAATATCAAAAGGGGAAGGAGGGTAGGTCATTTTTTGTGCTATGCCCCCATTCTTGTATTTAACATAAGTGCAATATAATAGGTTTGTCCCTAGAGGAAGTAGACCAATAGGGGTATGCCAAAAGTTATCTAATGAATAGGCCCTACATGACACAAGGGATTTATACCCAGTGGTGTGCACAATGTGCACGAAGCCCTCATGAGAGAACTTCAAAATTTTATGGATCATCGATGGGACTGCATTCAGGGAAACTAGCCATGGAATTCCATTGAATGTTATAATTTAATTATTATCCTTAAAATGATAATATTTTTTCAAAAATTATAGCTATAACATTAAGATTCACAATTCAATCACAAAGATTATTTTAATTTACCAACTTCTATTGAACAACATAATTCATGTTAAAAAGGATACAATATAGTGTAGTGTCAAAAAAATTTGTCATTTATATTTTACACTTAATTTGGGAATGATTGACATTAAAATGGACCTAATGTTGCCTTGATCTAGTGTTGTAATGTATTTTTCTCATTCACATTAGATTTAGGGTCCTTTTAAGGTAAATTGACCTAATTTTTCCTTAATTTAATGTTATAGATTGTATTTATTTACACTTTCACATTGAGTTTTGGGCCCTATTGTATTGATGACCTTCATATCATCATTAATAGGCCCCAAAGACCCTATATTATGCATCTAGAGGCATATTTTAACCAAAATACTAATATCTAGACATCAAATATACTTAATTTCTTAACTCCCCAACATTTTCTCCACCTAAATAGGCTTGGTGGTACCCATACGCTACCTTGGGCATATGAGTCCCATCCAGATGGGACCTATATGACACAAGTGGCGTATGAATCCCATTTGGCTCCTTTTTAGGGTTTAGAGGTAGAAATCAGGGTTTTCAATTCAAATTTTATGTATTTCATCCTTTGAGATCTAATAAATGGTAAGTTGGATGGATTGTCCATATAAAAAAGGTCTCAAATCATTATTTCAATAAGCATTCATGATATCAAGCCTAACATTCCAGAGTTAAGCATTCCAAGACTTCACAAGAGTGTCAAGAGAGTTTAGAAGATCATTTCTCAGGCATTCAAGGGCATAATTCTTCATCATTTGTTGCAGAAATTCAAGATCCATCATCATGTCAAGATCATCAATCATCAAGCATGTTGTTTCAGAGCTAGTGTTGTGATGTAGCATTGAATATCCATTTACAAGCAATGTTTCATATCAAATATTAAGGTCAAGATCTACATTCTACATGGCCACTTCATGTTAGATTGTCGATTCACATCTCAAGACATTATCCAAGGTATCATTGTTCCTATTTCATATTTCATATTTCATTGTTTCACCAAAAGATTTAATTACCTAAATGGGGTTTGACCAAGGAAAACCCTTATATCCTAACAATAAACAAGTTTTTCTCTCTCTTTACATGTGTGATTGTAGATCTAGGTGTCTTGGACCTTGAAGATTAGACTGCAACGTTGAAGAAATCCATCAAGTTGTCACAAGATTGTCATCTTCACAGAAAGTCACCTACAGGTTACAAATCAAGGTTTCAGATCTACAAACAAAGTGTGGAAGGAAGAGCAAAGATTGGAGACTTGATTCATACCTTAACCCTTTGAAAAATCATAGTGAGATTGATACACCACCTGGGGCATATGAGTCCTAGTAGGGTATGTGTAGGATCATGATGGGCCAAAAAGTGGCAATATGATGGGTATTTGTAGGGTATGTGGCTGACAACTTTCTTTTTACCCAAAATTGATGAAATAAAAGGGTTTTGAAGGAGATTCTTAGCTTCACCAATATAAATTATGCTTTACTTAATTTCATTAAATAATATTATTCATTTTCATTTGAATTACTTAATAAAGCCCCGATTGATAGGTTGATTGAAAACATCTATAGCTTTCAACTATATCACATTTTTGAATCAAATGCGTTACATTCTATGTCAGCATACTATAGGATTAAAAAATAAATGAATTTCATGAAGTTTAGACCAAGTTAAGGTGGTCAGACATACGAGTTTTTTATATTTTTTAAAAGTTGTAGTAAAAAAATCATAATTAATTATTTACTTGGAAAAATATTACAAAAAAAATGCATCACATCTTTACATGAGTCCTCTACTATATCTAAAATATTATAAAAATATTATCATTTTATTGTGGTTAGGGTGGTCAGACAAACACCTGCTTCTTATTTTTTCCCTGAAATTTAAGTACTACTGCATTGAAATTTCAAATTTTCACCAAATAGATTTTTTTTTAAATAAACCTGTAGTTTAGAAACTACATTCAATTTGCTACAAATTCTGTTATTACATATTTTTGAAATAATATAAATAACTTATTCAAATTTATGTCAATTTTCCTAACTTGATTTTTTATGAATTTTTCGCTACTCTATACCTATTTTTTCCACGATGATCCTGCACATACCCAGTACTGATATTTTTCTATATTTTAGAAGATTCAAATCACACATTGACAAATTCCAGTTTTGGCACAAAAACCCTAGTTTAGGACTGAATTGCCCAAATTGGCATATAAGTCCCATTGGGCATCAAACAATAGGTTTTTTAGAGTTTTGGAGCTTTTTTTGGCCTCATCCTTCTCCAAGGTGCACCTATTTTCATTCCTAGTTTGTTATTTTGCATTTCAGTTTCATTTTCTAGGTCACTTAGTTAGGTTTTACATAGTACTTTGCATGCCATTTACATTTCTTGTCTTTCCAAGCCCTAGCTTGGTCGTGAACCCTCTTATTGTCTTTAATCACACCCTAGGATACCTTATTTCAAGATATTTTCCCCTTACATCATCCTCGTATTGAGATCTCTAGGGTTTCCTTGAATAAAAACGAAGAAGATTGTTGTTCTATGTCCTAAACAATAAGCAACGACAATTTTCCACCTTTCTTTTTTGTGAACCTACATTTAGAACATCTTAATTCTGATTTGGAGTGCATCATAATCCTAGATTTAGCTTGCATTAACATTGCATTAGTTAATTAACATCTAGGGTTTCTAATTCTTGCATTAGTGAAAGTGCATATAGGTTGCATTTTTGCATCTTGCATCACTGAATATCTTCTGAAATATGCATTTTCACTTAGCCTAGACATCATCCAAAACATAAAACATAGAAACCATTCAATTTTTTTTGAAATTAAAGCAAAAAACCTAGAATGGGACTCATACACCCCTCTGGGTGGTTTATTCCTATTACAAATTTAAATTGCATTTTCCATCATTGAATTCTCTATTTTTGTGCTTCTGTTTGCTGTTAATTTTCTATTTCAGTTTGCAAAGTTTATATTTTTCTTCTTTCATTGCATACCTTGCATAATCATGGATTTGCATTCTAAGTTCTTGTATTTCATTTCATCATGGATATGTGCTTTAGTAAGATTTGGATGTCCTTGAAGTCCCTATTGGATGTGACAAGTTGTGCTTTTGGAAATGATCCTAATGAAATTGAACTTACTCATTCTCACTCGACTCCTAATGCATGTCCTCCTAGTGATGCTAACATCATTGGAGAAGATGACAATTGTATGAGTAAATTCCTAAATGATTTCTTCAACAACCTTGAAAACAATGCATCCTTTTATCCATCCATGAAATAACCAACACTACCTATTGTTGATGGTGTTTTCTACACAACAACTCAAATAGAATATAATATCCTATCTCTCTTGAATGGTAAATCTCTATCAGCAAGCCTCAAGAGATAACCCCAAGGTCTCTAATGTTAGGTCTTGACAATGCATAAACAACTTAGTGATAAAATGTGAAGATGCTGGTAATCACAATGGGACCTTACTACAAGCTAAATACTTAATTGATTTTATCAGATCTAACAATCTGATGATACTTTAATCCTAAATCTAACCTAATAATCAAATAAATAGAAAAAGATAATGGTTTTAAAGATATTTCTAAATCTAATACTACTCCTAAGATTAATAATGAAAATAACCAACACTCAAAATGGACCAATCCCTCAAAACTGATCTCTACTTGAGCCAGATAAATCTAACATCTTATAGAAAATAGTGTAATCTTCTGAGGTGTTAAGATTTTCAAATCATGAACATTCATTCAACAACCCTATTGCAGTTAAAATGAAAACAAATCCTCACAATCGAATTTAGTACATTAATACGTTCAAAGGACTTTGCAAAGAAACTAACAATCAGTTGGTTGCGAAAAGTATGGACTGAAGGATTGCTGCAACATTCAAGTATTGAAACACAAACATTATTGAATCAAATATAATATTAATATTAACCTCAAAGAAATTTTAAAAATGAAATAATAAGAACCATGCAAGACAAGAGAATACAAGTATGGCACCAAATCACAATGTCATTACCTGCATTCGAATTATCCACTATAGCAACAATTCCAGCTTTCTATTACAACATTTGCTTGAGAATAACTACTTGCTAACTTGCTCTATATCAATCTATATATTATAATTATATATTCTAACTATATAACCCCTTACAAATGAGGAGAAATGCCAAATATATAGAATCCCTAGAAAATTCATCGGCCAAGCAAGAGCTCACAACATTAATTAGCACCACTGACCAGCCAAGAGAAAATCAAGATGGAACGAAGGAATACATTAAAATCATGAACTGCACCTAGGTCAGCTCAGGATTCCCAATGCAGCTCAAACCATTGTAGGGCACGATATTGGGGAAGCACAAATCCAAGAGTAGTTGGGCATTAACTACCCTCCCCTTTGTCTCTATTTCAATCTGGCCCTTCATGAACTCTCAGAAGCATCCCATCCAAGTCATCTATTGGTGGCAGAGGAAAATCCCTAAGTCAATTCTCAATGGATGTGATCTCTTCTCTTGACCGTTTGACCAACTTATCCCAATCCACTTTATGCGCTAGGTATTTTTCAATAACTACAAGGTAGGTGGCTGCATCATCCAACTGGTGCTCAGAAACAGAACCATCATCAAGTGGTGCGTAAACATCCTGCCACCAATTCCTCAACTGTTCCAGATTCAAAAATTTAGGCACTATCTTCCTTCTTCCCATCATAATTTCAAAGAAGGAAATGGAGCCATCATATACACCACCTAGGGTATCATCAATCTACATTATTTGTTTATAAATATTCTTCAACACCTTCACCGATTCATGCTAGTCTCATACCACTCCCATGGTTTGGTAGCCCTAGAGGAAGGAAGAATTCCATCACTTACCAACCCATCCCGAGTGTACTCCATGATAATTCTGGTTTTCTGCAACAGGAGATCTTTGTCTTCCTTATCTTGTGCCAACACTGCCTTCAACCAACTGTACGGCCATGATAGCATCCTCCCAATTGATAACTTATTAATAGCTTCATCACCTTTTACTTGCACTCCTTTCAACCAACTGGCAGTGGCAAGGGTGGAGGCTTTCATCCTTTCTAGCTCGGTGATGGTCTCTTAAGGCAGAGGATTTGCAACAGAGGAAGAAGGGTTAATGGATTACAGGGGCTTCATTAATTCCTCCAAGCATTTCCTGAGATTTTCATTTTCTTCTTTAGCCCCCGCTATCTTCATTTCTTCCTCAATCTAATACCCACAATAATGCCCAGAACTTCTCATAATCTTCATAATGTCTTGCTCAATTCCGATGCAGGTCCTAGATTGAATATTGTAACTTTCCAACTACATCATTCTATTTTAACTGGAGCAGTGGTCGGCAATGAACAATTTATCATGAGCATCATCCCTTTCAATCCTCGAGATCACCCTAGCCTTCTTCTTACCTTTATCCTTTCCAATTTTGGATAGTAGTGCATCCCAATTCGGTGGGCTATCCTCCACAACAACTTGTTTCCTCTTTATTTCTTTGTCCAACCAACCCAGGGATAGTGGATTTCAATTGCACCTCACTTTGTTTCTCCTCCTACTGATCCTTAGGTGCCTCCTCACTCAAATTTCGTTTATCAGGTGTCTCATCCATCTTATTTTCCTTTTCTTCAGCATGCTCATCTTGTCTGTGAGGGAACCTCACTATTCTCTTCTTGTGGAGGGACTCTTCTGCCTCCTGGAATCATATGCAACCATAGGGGATTGCATTATCCTCTCAATTACTACCTCTGCACTATGGAGATCACCTTCATGGAATTCCTCTCCCTTAGTATCTGGATGATACTTAACATCTTCTGACTCACTAGGCTTGCCTTGAGCTCCATGAGCGAAAGGAATATCATCATCTTGTTCCTCATGAGAAACCACTGGAGGGAGATCTCATTAGCACACTGGGTTCTTGGGAGGAGTCCAGACCTCCTTTGTAGTTATTAATTTTGGCTTTCTCCTCTAAACTTCAATATTTATCATGTGGGGAAACTTCCTCTCAACCCTTGAGCTTGCCTTCTAACAGTTTTATGACCCTTCCTCTTGGGCACCACCACATCAACCTTAGCACCTCGATGTTTAGTCCCTTCTGCCTCTTAGTCCTTGTCCTCCTGGGCCAGGTCATTTCTACATTTTTTCTTTCGCTTCTTGGGCCTCTGTTTCTTGGACACCCTTAATTTTGATTTTGAATGGGGAATCCAACTTACCCTTTCCCTTAGGATCCTTCTCGGTAGATTCCTCAGAGGTGGATTGGGGATCCAAATCTCCCATTAGCGTATTGGTGCACTGCACACCATTATTTTCCAACTCCCATAACTTATGCCTTAGCCACATCCTAGTAAATTTGATAACTGGATCCACTAGTTGCTTCATTTTTTTCTTTTCCTCCTCTAACCAATCAACATCACCAATTGGTCTATCTTTTATGGTCTCATAAGCATGATCCTAGATCAAGTTCCCATCATCCTCCAATTGATCAAGAACTGCCTCTACATTGTACAATTAGACTAACTCAATTGGGAGCTGGGAGAATTTCTTCTTTCTGACCTCAAATTCATCACTATAGTTGGCCCAATAGTCCTCCAAATTCACCTTATGGCTATACTCTTTGCTGGCCTTCTTTTGAGCTTCTCCTGCAATATCAAATCTGGGCCTCTTTGAGTGGAAAGACAAGCCCAAGGTACTCATTTCTTCCTTTGAAGCTTGGGCAGAACCAATGGAAGGACAAACCTCTCCAGTGCCAATCCTTAGTGGGAAATCTCCACCAAAACCAGTCTTATGCTTGTCTCTCTTGATAATGGCATCGAAGTCATAGATTTTCCTAGTCACTTCTGGCAATATAATGTGATTAGTGGGATACCTTGGAAGTTTGTATGGAGGCCTTTGGTAGCCATCAATCCAAATATAGGAGAAAGTTGGGAATTGGATAAACTAGGCCCCATATTTCTTGATGAGCTCCTTTTCTTGGTCTGAAATTCTGACATGCTCTGCTTCCTGAAGCATTCTGGTGATATACATGGTAAATGCATCATTTTCCCTCCTATAGTTTGAACCCCCCAAATGCAACTGAGGGAAAACTTCATGGATAATATCCTGTCTGAAAATTCCCTTTGTATCCAATCCCTTGTATGGATGGAATCTTGCAAGTGCATAGACTAGATATGAAGTCATTGTGAAAGTCTTGGTCTATAACACATTAGATAACTGTTTGTGAATTACTTGGCTAATGACTCATGCCCAATGGTAGTTAATATTTTATTGCACCATCCTCACAATCACATGGCACATCAAATTCTCGAACATTCCAACACTCTTCAATCCAACCACCCTACTAAGAAACGTGATGGCATCATAGTACTCCTCTAATTTTGCTCTAAACAGTTGCTTGGGCAATTTGGAATAGTGAGACTTGGGCTTCTCCAGCTAGGAATTGATATTTTTTTGTGATTTCATAGTTTGCTCATCGTAGAACTCTTGAGCTGCCTCAATGGTGAATCCCACCACATGAGACATGTTCAGCATATCAAAGGTTTGGGTAATGGACATTGGGTTGAGATTTGTAATAATTCTCCCCTGAGGTCCAATTATCCTCTGTGTATCACTATCATAGTGCCTTACACACTCTAGGACTAACTCATAACACTACATCATAGAAGGAAAACCAACAACATGTGACAAGCCTAATTCCATCATTCTTCTAGTCACCAAGGGAAGATCCTTAGCTGCCATTCTTTCTTTAAATTCTTCATAATCCTAGAGGCCAACATTTGTATCAGTCACTTCTGACCAGACTGATGTGATCTTACTCTTAGGAACCTTTCTCTTAATGTCCATTTTAATCCTTTCCACATCAAACATTAAGGACCCAGCTCTCGTCCTGCCAGATTTAGCCTACACTCAACATGAAAATATTAGTAAAAACTACAGGAAAGGGAAGGTTAATTCATCAATACATCATTAGAATGAACCCCATATAGCCAGAGTGTTATTAAAACTCATATGAAATGACCACAACAAATTTTGGATTTCAAGACCATTCACAAAATCTAAGCCAGAGAGGAATTTTGGGAAATTCTAGAATGATCGGACTCCAACGGAATAACCAGAAAGCACCTACTTAACCATTAAACCTGATCATGATCAATCAGTAAATCACATGGGAGATCCAAATATGACATGAAATAATCATTAAATGCATCAAAAATCATGAACAAATCCAATTATCTCACGTTCCTTTATATTTCATCAGATTTCGGGAAAATCCGGAGGGACAGATTTCCGCAAAGAACAAGCTAGAGTGCAGACTTCAGAAAATTAGAGAGATGCCAAATTTTAGAGAAATTTGTGCTCAACAGAAATTCACGAATAAATTAAAACTTTGAACCAATGCGGACTCCCAGAATGAAGGTCTCAGCGAGAGTCACTTATCTCGGTGAGAAGTCTTGGCGACTTCCACTAGGTCACGCTGAAAGATGTCATCAGAATAGGTTTTTCCAAGACTTGGTGGTGTCGGTGTAATGTCTCGCTGATCAGGATATAGCAAATATATTGATATGATCAGAGGGTAGTCGAGGTAAGGTCCTGGTGAATCCCGCGTGTCTCACCTACTTTCGGGGTCCCACTAAACACTTCAGCCAGACTTAAATTTTTTCAATGTGAGGTCTCAGTAAAGCTATGGTGTCTTGGAAATAGGGTTTTTTTTAATTTGGCCAAAGGTCTTGCCGACCATGCAATGTCTCGTTGACAGAAGATCTGAGCCCGCCAAGAAAGGAAGGCTTCACTAAGAAGTCCTGACGACCGCCGGTAGTCTCGTCGAAAGCGAAGGTGTTAGCAAGAGTTGTGAGCTCACTGAAAGGTCTCAGTGAAGGATGGATGTCTCACCGAAAGAAATGAATACCGGTATAACTAATGGAGCTTGCTATGACCTCTTTCCGACTAGGGCTTGTCTTGTCGATGGCGTATAAGGAAATGTATGTCGATGAGAGACTTCCTTTCGGGGTGAGGTCTCGACTATCAAATATGAACTTATGAAGGCTTCTTAGTGAAATATAGGGTGATTGATATGACATCTCCCCAACTTTGAAGGGTCACAGTGAAGAAAATTCAGAAGGGATCAATCATCACAATTTTACCCCAAACACTGAATCAATCATGAATTTCAAAATGTTAACTCAGGACAAGTCAGGGATGGACTTTTCATAGATTTTCTTTGCATTCTAGGTCAATTTTAAGACAAAATAACCTGACATGGCCTTGCCCTAAGTTTGAAATCCTATTCATCTACCATTAACGCACAAGCAAGCTCAGAATTTGGTTGTTTCAGCTACTAAGTCATTACTATGGTTTACTAATTACTCTTAGGCAAGATTCATCAAAATGTAGATAGACAAAAGAGCTCAAAACTCACTCAGGAGATGAAAAATAATGCAATACTAAACAAACCTAGCATGAAATGATCAAATATTCAGGAATTCAAGTCCTTCAATCTCCCAGAACATCAACATGCCATTCATAATTCTCAATCAAAGGAAAGGCAATAAAACACATAGCATTATGACATAGGAATTGATCTCAGAAGTAGGAAATGTGAAGCCCAATGGCATCCACAAAGAATAGATGTAGGAATGCAAAAGAAATCATCACTTAAATCCACAATTCAAACCCAAACACCCGAATATCCCAAAATGAAGCCAATTAATCACAAGAAAGCACTCAGCTCAAACAACAGCAACAATAAGCATGATGGCACAAAAGATCCTAGAAACCAAGTTAAATACATCCTTCAAGGCATGCACAAATCCATTAATGCAATCGATAGGACAGTCAGAAAACTCAGAAAGCCGATGACAGGGTGGAATCCAGGAAAATTCGGCCCACGCGGAAATCCACAAAGACCAAGAATCCCCGAACCATGATGCATGGCCAGAATCCAAGCGGGATCCAGGAAAATCCGACTAGGGTGGAAAATCTCAAATCCAAGCAAAAACTCAAAATTTAATCTAGAACCTAGGATTTTCAATGAATAACCTAGGGAAACACTTAGGCAATTAAAATAAACATTTAAGAACATGCCTAAATAAGACAAAGCCTCAAAAGAAAGGGCCAAGAAACCAAAACTAAAGTGAAAGAGGGTCCCTTCCTTGAGTGGGGCGTGTGTGCAAAAAACTGTACAACACTTATAATACCACCACTTGAAATATTTGGTTACCTACATCGTAAAACTAAGCAACAAATTGAACCTAAGTTCTCTACAATAGGTGAACCTAGTTCATCTAGTTAGGAAAACCTTCAACCAATGTATGTTAACAAGGTGACCAACACTCCATGTTGGTTGTTTTCAATGAACCAATCAGATATCAATAGTTACCTATTGGTTTTCCAAACTCAATTATCAAATACCTACAAGACAAGTGGCCAAAGAACAATATATAGCAGAAATTATTTTATCCTACATTTAGGGCATTGAAAAACTCGAGAGGGTGATCCCACAATGTACATTACATACTTCTTTCAGACAATTTATGTATGCATTGCAAATTCAAGCAGATATATTCTCATCAATGACTAATAAGATGAAATTCTCCAAGAAATTGGAATTTCCTTGAACAAATTATGCATCCTCAGTCAAGAATATTAAACAACACAAACTACAACAAATTAAAGATAGATCAATGATTATTTAAAAGATTGTTCTCCAGTCGGGTAACTAGAACCATGAGAAAGATTTAATGGGGTTAGGATCAGTGCCATTATCTATGGGGTAGGAGTCTAAGCAAACTAAAATGTAAAGTATATTTAATACTGAACACCCACGATCTAAGTGATACTTCTTTGTAATTCACAAATTTGTAACCAAATTCTAAAGACTACTTATCATATCCAATGATCTTGCACATGAATTCATGATTTGATTCAAGAATTTTAACTCATTCTATGAACTAGAGCTAAAACCAAAACACATATCAAAGTATGAAATGATCTTTGATCTTAAATTTCATTAATAATTCTAGTACAAAATGAAAATGGAGAGACTATAGACTCAAAAAATATCTATTATCATTCAGATATGCTCAAGAACCATACATTTGACAAAATTTGCTACCTAGACTTAAAGAATTAGACAAAGACTCAACATATTCACTCTGTGTTCTCAATTTTCACAATTCAATTCTAGAATTCAACAAAAGACCCACACAAATGGCCCTGAATTCCCTTATATAGAACAAGGGATCAAAAAAAAGCTTTAGGCTAGATGTACACATGTCACATTCTAAGTGGACCACTACAAGACATATTCCCTAATTCAATTATATTTTCATTCTTCAAAATGGAGGAATACACATGAGACAAAGATTATTTACATTCATTGTAAGGAGGAGCTTTTCCTTCCAAAAAACACATGTCAAATAGGATAATCTTCTTCATCATAGCATGTCCACTTCATCAAACAAGATGAAAAAATGATGTAAACAAAAAGTGAGTTAGCATCTCAATCAACCTTCCACATCATCAACAATTGATAATTTCCTATGAAACATATATCTTATACATTGTAACTTTTAAGGCCAAACTTGTACAATACTTGACCAATTATATGTTTCACATCCTTGTTTATAGACCAAATTGGCTAACGAATACCCTTCCCAATTCTTCATACTCTTCATCAGATGGCTAGTTGAAATCGATGATTTTATCTATGTCTTCCTGTATGGGGAATACTTGGTTATTATAGGATTGGACTCCTTGTCAAAATCCTCCAAAAAGCTGATAATAAACATCAACCTTCCCAAAGTGTCATTAAAGGTGTTTATGTCAACTTATTAAAAAATTTCATTCACCTGGGAATCAATAACTTCATCCTTATCCCTTTTCCATGCTTGGAATGGTTTGAATTCATCATAAGTGAGCTGAATATCTAGCAATGGTGATAAATCTTCCAGATCATAATGGGCCTTTAATCCTCTTATCTTTTGCTCCAGTGGGGCTATGCATCCTTGAAACTTTTGTTCACTTAGTTCACACACAAATGTATAGGTTGGAAGCACATTGGGATACTTATCTTCATGCTAGATAGCTCCAACTACTATTAAATTTAGTCTCCTAGCTCTTGAGATCCACTTGTTCAAGATTGGCATGGCCAACTCTTTATCTCTTTGGGACAACCTTATTGCTCATATCATCAAGGTAAAATTGTCATGCACACTATTCAGTTTAGCCTAGATCTTCTTATTTAGATGCCTCAAGATAGTATGAATAATCTTTGATACATTTTCATATATTGTGTCCTAAGATTTATCCAGCAACTTATATGTTTCAACTCGCAAAATAAGTTGCTCCCTTGTTGGTTCCTTAGATGAGCTAGGACCTGGTTTTCTCGATTCCTCTACTAAAAGTGGCTCCTATCCCAAACTATATGGCACCATTGCTAAGGCATGACCCTGAGGTGAATGTTGGGAAGATGCAATTGGAGATGTTGGAGGTGAGTGACTTGAGCTAGGCTGTCCCTGTTCTCTTTGCATTTCTCCCCTTTGTTTATAAAGTGCTAATTCAATTTCTAATACAACCACCTTTTGTTTACTATTATCATATTCACTGAGAAGCTCATGGTACTTGTTCCTGAAATCATCGCTCTCCAGGGTGAGACTTTCCACTATTGCTTTAGTAAATATAGCAATATTGAAAGCCATGTCAGCTGCCTCCAATGTTGGGGCACCAACAAATCTCTTCACAAGTAATTTTCCACTAAAATCTGATGGCTCTACAAGAATTGGTTTCCTAGATTTCATGGATAGTGACCATATTTCCAATGCATCCTAATCTTCACTAAATGTTAAACCCAAAAGTGCCATTTCTAGCTCTTCTTCTATTTGTACCAAAGGCCTTTCAACCCTCCTTATGGCATCTAGGACAATAGCATCAACAATGTTCCATTCTGGTAGCAGTAGCACTCCACACTTCTCTACAAGTTCTCTGCCATCCTGAGCATTAATCTTTTGAAACTCATTCTTCATAATACTCCTCACATTTTCTTGAATGACACTTTTAAGAAACTCTGGATGCAAACTCCTTTTAGTGGCCACTTTCTCTACATATTCTATAACTTTGAATCTCCACTAGAAATATTTGAATTCAAATGTTTCAATAAAGGATTCATCTTCCACAAAGTCCTTACAAGCTTCTATTCTCAGGTCATCTATAGTATTTAGACCACTAATGTCAAGATTTCCAAATCTAAGATTGCTTTGTCCTGAACTCAAGGCAATTGCCCCTTCAGGAGGAGGAATTTCTAGCTGCATATCCTTAGGAGTGATATAGATGTCATCTTCATTTGTATTAGAATATTCAACCACTCCTCTTGCCTCAGTTATTTGCTTCTTTATAGGTGGCTGCTCAAGAGGAATATGATTTTCAGTGGGTGAGTCAAGATCAATTACAGGAAAAGGAGCTTGTGTAGGAGGTGATGGAAATTCACTCTCAGGAGAATCTCCCTTTGGCCCTTCAGAAGTGATAGGGGTTGGCAAGCTTCATTCTTCATTTTTTGCTTTCCTCCTCCTAGAGTAGATTCTAAGTTGCTTGGGTGGATAGTATGTAGGCCTTTCTTCCAATTTCACTTCAGCATCTTCTTCAACTACCCTTGCTTTTCCTTTATCTATGACTTCCCGTTGTTCCCTCAACATACCAACTACACTTTCAAAATTGTCCATAACATGCATGACTTTGCTAAATTCTCTAGGTATGTTTAACAAAGGATCATATTGGGGATCCTTCTTCCATTTTGCTTCTACCATCTTCCTATAAGCAAGGTATTTATCTTTGATTTCATCTTGTTCTTCAAAGCTAAAAATATTTGTAATGGCATCTTCAAGATAATCAAAGACATGCACAAAATTACCCATTTTCTTACCTGCTTTTAGTTTAGTGATGAAACCCTCAGGATTATGATTCCTTAGGCACATAGTCATCAACTTATAAGCCACCAACATATATACTATTTTCTTCCATACCCCTTTCACCAGAACATAATCAACAAACGTTGTCCACTGTGGAAAGAATGACCCTTTCCTTGTTGAATTGGGTAGATGCACTATCTGTGAAGCTCTTAATTTCCTCATGATTTCAAAGAATCCTATCCTTAAAGGCACATCTCTTGGAAAGAAATATGGGTCTAGACCATTACCATATACTCTGAAAGTTATCTTGTCAGGATATAAAATCAAGTCTCCCCAATTATGACTCAAGTTCAAGTCTGGCCTGATCTCCATAGGTCTCAAGAACTCATGAATTTCTCTAGGAATTCTTGGTGGTTCATATATTAGGGACGTCCTTATTCTTGGTGCAAAAGCATTTTGAAACATTACAAAATTGTATTTCTTGTCATCTTTGTCTAGAATTCGGGTCCAACACTGAATAGGTAGATCAACACCTTCCTCCTTCCTTCTCAAAAACCTTTTGTCCCCTTTGAAAAAATATATGCATTAATAGAGAATACCACCATAACTTTACCCATTGTTTTCCTTCCTTCAGCTTGACCAAACCCTTGTGAATATGTTTTGTCAGATAAGTACCATAATCATAAACTATGCTATATGTTGGATGATGTAAATGTGTGGAAAATAATTGTATTCTTTCTACAATGTGTTAGGTGGAGTAAAACCAATTATTTGGCATAGAGAATATACAATTTTTCTGAAATAACTAGCAAAATAGTTCATTGGGAAAGGCTCAAGCTCTTTTTCACCAATCTTAATTTTCCTTTTGTGTTTCCTAGTGCTAGTCATTGCAATATGCATATGAATCATATTTTTTCTAATGAACACCCTGGTATTCTTGTGTTCTTTTCTAATATCATCCATATCTAGAGGAACCATATCCTGACTCCACTCATGCAAGTCAAATATTTCTTCAATTTCCTTCCTAGTTATCCTTACCATATCCACTCCATCAAATTTCCTAACCACCCTAGAGACTGGGTCATATCTTGAGGAAATATCTTTCAAAAGGTCAAAATCCATGTATACATTGGGAACAATCAACTTTCCCATATCCAATGACTAAGGATTACTGAGAAGAGTTCCAAGGTTCTTGTTCCCAAACCAATGGTGAAATAGCTACTATCCTTCAACATCCTTTATGAAGTACTATTTATCCATCATTCATTCTTTCACAATAGAGCCATGAAATAAGACCTTTCCTTCAGGTTTCATATTTGTGGAAGAAGGAAATAAATCGATTGCATCCTAGGAGAGTGTTCTAGACTAGGTTGAAGAAGTGGCAATTTGTACTTTGGGAGCCATGTCTTTTGTGTATACCATGGTTCTAACAGGAAGAATTTCAACTACCAACCTCTTAATTGCAACCTATGGCTCAGAAAAAGCGCTAATTCTAGATGGTTTTACAAGGCTATGGCATTTTTTTAAAGACATAATTAACCCTAATTCAAATTAATGAGAGCAAAGCAGTAAAATGCACTCATCTAAAAGTGAATTGAAAGCAAGCCCTAATTTAGAAAATTCAAAAAGCATAAAACTATGTTTTTCATACTTATAGCTTTCAATTGGGATAAACCCTAATACTAGTCATGATGAACTCTACAAATTACTTCTTTCAATTTTTCATATTTCTTTGGACACACCCTCAAATCCAAAATAAGCAAGAATTGACTGTATTCATAAATTTTGAAGGCATTTGAATAAGTTTATGGGTCACCCCTACCATTACTGGCCACTCATGTGAAGAAAAACAATTGTAGCGGGCGTACTTTGCAACTTTGAATGTACGTCGTCAATCTTCAGATGAGATGGCCATTTCGAATGACTCAAATTGAGTCAATGACATTTGAATTTACATCACTGTTTCAGCTTGGAAAAATCGCCAATAGAAATCTTCCAACTAGACTTTCCTCATGTACTTGTGGGCTCCACCCACTAGGATCCATAGAGTGTATGTGGTAGCTTCTCGTAGGTCTTTCTTTAATGAGCCTACACCTTATCTCTATGAGTTGGTGGGGAATGATGGCAATCATCTTTTGCCTTTGAATCATCAACATCATCAATCTTAAAGCTTCAAGTGTTGGAATGGAACACAATGATTGGGCCCACATACCTGATTAGACACGTGTCAACATCTTGTTGATCTCATGGCAAATAAACTTTCATCACTTCAGATGCACAATCTAGTGGGGAGTAGCTCAGATTAAATCCCACATTTTGGTAAATCTCAAACCTGCACATACAATGAAATTAATCATAACAGAGGGCCTTGACTAGGCCAATGAGGATTTACTCTTGGAGATCGAAGAATTAGACTTCAGTCACTTCTAAGCAAAAATATTAAAACCTGACTTTGCGAAGATTCAAACATTTTGTGGTTGGAAGTGACTGAATAACCTAAGCAAAGGGGTTGATAAGGAATTCATAACGATGGCTTAAAATACAACTAATATCACCAACAACCAAGAGAATAAGTCAACACAAAATTAAAATTCCTAATGGTTGTTCATGGATCAATTGAAAACAAGATTACCTAATTAGAACCTTAAACCCTATCAATGGGAGACATGTGACATTCTCATACCAAGCACAAAAGATCCTAAAATTTCAAGAATTTTAGGGGCTCTATCACTCCCATCAATCTAGAAGACATATGGAAAAGGATTCATGATCTTGAGCAAACAAGGATGTGATACAACAAGTGAACATAAAAAATTTCAACACTTAGAGAAAACAACTGAAGATACTAAAGGGTTAGGATACCAAGATCCTCCTCCCAATATGAGTATCCTCCTTCCTAAAGAACAACCAATGCCTCCTAACAATGATAAGGATGATAGGGTCATCTTAGGTTACCCTCCTCTACATTCAACTAGAGAAGTTGGTGAATCTAGCAAGTGAAGAAGACCTTACAAGATAAAGAAACTACAATTCCCTTGTCCACCATTTGCAATTGAAAGAAATCTACACATACTTGTATGTCAAGGACTTATCACATTATAACCCATGCTAGAAATTTTATTTCCAAGTCCTAAGAACAATAACACATCTCATTGCAAATATCATAGAATTTTTGGTCATAGTACTGTTGAGTGCCATGCTTTAAAACAAATATTCAAAAATTTTGATATCATATAAATAGTCCCTTAAAGTAGGACCCCTTTTGGTACTTGCCATGTAATGGTTGTAGAATCATCACATTCTCCCTATTACATTCTTTACATTCATTGCAAATCATTCTAAGATGAAAAGAGCTCTTTCCCATAACCTAACTCAGCTCATTCTTATTTTGCACTTAGTGGGGGAAAGAATTAGATAGCCTTGTCCTAGTAATGCATTTATCATTGTCCCTTTGGCTAGTTGTTTTCCTTCTGTATACAATGAACATGATTGGGATACAAACGACCTACTAATAGGTTGACTCGCATGTGCCTAACTAGTCTTTGGCATTGTTTCTTTTTCTTTTGTGTGATTGCATGTGTGTAATGTGATCCATCGTGTTGTTCTATTTGATGTATCTCTCTCTCTCTCTTTGGAATTCCTCTATTTGTATCTACATTCTTCTCTATGTCATAAACTCTTTTCATTTTTTTCATTGGTCTTGTGTTTTCCTTTTGGGGATGACACAAGCCATCAAGACACTCATGTCTCTTCCATGTTTACCCAAAATATTTTCCTTTATCTTTTCTTGGTCTTTTGTTTTCCTTTTGGGGATGACACAAGGCATCAAGACATTCTTGTCTCTTCCATGTTTACCCAAAAGGCTGTTTCTTTGTTTTCGATCTCTTTGTATCATTCTTCCTATTCCATGAGTATTTGGGAATGATGATAGTTTCAAGCTCTCTTAAAACATTATAGAAAGAACATACTGACCCCAAATCCATGGATCCCTCATGTGTTTGAAATTTTTATTTTTGGGGTAACCTCTCTTCCTTTTCATGACATACCTTCATTTGCAAACATATGACTCAAAATAGGGCTTTCCAAGTAAGTTCTCATGTCTTCCTTCTTGTTAGCATTTATCATTGGCTACTTTAAATTAATTTCTCACAACATGGTGTTTAGCAATTTCTTTAAAGTGGGACCATAAATTGGCATTATTATTTTTGCATTTCATGTTTCATTGTGTAGTCTTCTTACTTGATGTGTTGCATCTTTTTCTTTGTGGTTGACATTGGATGTGATGTCCCTCAAGAGCGTGATCACTCTTAGCATATTGTATTCCTCTTGGTGGCTTGATGTGACGCACTGCATCCCCTATGTTGTTAATCTTCTATTCTTTGATTGGTCCTCTCTTAGAGACATTACACACAATTTTACCTAAGTTAAATACCTTACATTAACTAAGAAAAACTACTTTGAACATTCCCTATGTTATATTTTCAAATTTTTTTATATGGCCACCTTGCATAATACACTTTTCTTGCCTATCAAGCCATCTTTTTTGCTTATGAGTTTCAAACATACAAAGCTTTTCTTAACTCATGAAGCTTGGAGTTCATTATTGTGTGGTGCCTTATCAAAGTTATCAAGAGGTATAAATTTGGTCTAGCTAGATAGGAATCCAAACTATGGCATGAATTTCCCATAGCCACTTGCTTGCGTGTGTTGAGTGCATACCGGTCATGTGCATATGTCTCTCACCACTTTGGATACTCATCCAATAGACAACCTAAAGTTTCATTGCTTAAGAGTGAGTGTACATTTTTTTGGGATAAACAACCTAGATATGATCCACAACACGATGGAAAAATGGTCGAAGCTTGATCCACCCCCTTTTTGTTTTATTTTTTATTTTCTCTATCTTTGGCAGTGTATTCTTGTGCCTTGTTATTGCTCCTTATATCATTTTTCATGTGTGTTCTTTTGTGCCTATCTTAGTTTTCTATAGGACCTCAATCTTGGGGGCTTTCCTAACCCTCTTGGTTGGTGTTTTCCTATCCCACTAGAATTGGTACGAATTAACCCCTCTTGATGTGACCTTGTCTACTTTAGTGTGAGTTTGAAGCAAGTTCATCCTCTCACTAAAGTGGGGGCTAAATATAGTGGTGAAAAATGTCATCATTTAAATTTTCACACTTAATTTTGGAATGATTGACATTCAAATGGACCTAATGTTGCCTTGATATAGTATTGTAATGTATTTTCCACATTCACATTGGATTTAGGGAACTTTAAAGCTAAATTGACCTAATATTTCCTTAATTTAATGTTGTAAAGTGTATTTATTTACACTTTCACATTGATTTTTGGGCCCTTTTACATTTATAACCTTTGTATCATCATTAATAGGCCCCTTAGACCCTATATTATGCATCCTGAGGCATATTTTAATCAAAATCCTAACATAAACATCAAATATACTTAATTTCTTAACTTTCCAAAATTTTCTCTACCTAAATAGGCTTAGTGGGACCCATATGCCACCTTGGGCATTAGAGTTGCATCTCGATGTGATCTATACACCACAAGTAGTGTATGAATCCCATTTGGCCCCTTTTTAGGGTTTTGAGCAAGAAGTCAGGGTTTGATATTTAAATTTCATGTATGTCAGCCTCTGGGATCTAATAAACAATAAGTTGGATGGATTTCCTATATAAACAAGGTCTCAAATCATTATTTCAATAAGCATTCATGATATCAAGCCTAGCATTCAATGTTTAAGCATTACAAGACTTTGCAAGAGTGTCAAGAGAGTTTACAAGAGCATTTCTAAGACATTCAAGGGTAGAATTCTTCATCATTTGTTGTAGCAATTCAACATCCATCATCATGTCAAGATCATCAAGCATCAAGCATGTTGTTGAGCTAGTGTTGTGATGTAGCATTGAAGATCCATTTACAAGAATTGTTTCATATAAAAGGTCAAGATCAAGATCTACATTCTATGTGGTCACTTCATGTTATATTTTTGATTCACATCTCAAGAAATTATCCAAGGTATCATTTTTCATGTTTCATATTCCATGTTTCATGTTCGTATTTCATTGTTTCATCACAAGGTTTAATTACCTAACTTGGGTTTGACCAAAGCAAACCCCTATATCCTAACAATAAAAAAGTTTTTCTCTCTCTTTACATGTGTGATTGCAAATCTAGTAATTTTGGAGCTTGAAGATCCTTTGAAGATTATATTTCAAAGTTGAAGAAAGTCATCAAGTTATCACAAGGTTTTCATCTTCATGAAAAGTCACCTATAGGTTACAAATCAATGTTTGAAATCCGAAAACAAAGTGTGGAAGGAAGAGCAGAGATTGGAGACTTGATTTAGACCTTAACCCTGCAAAAAATAAAAGTGGGATTTATATACCACTTGTGACGTATGTGTCCTAGTACTGGGATTTTTTCATATCTAGAAGGTTTGGATCACACACTGGTATATTCCATTTTTGGCATAGAAACCCTAGTCTAAGAATAAATCACCCAGACTAGTGTATGATTCCAAGTGGGTATTAAACAAAAAGTGTTCATATTTTTGGAAATTTTATTGACCTCATCCTTCTCCTAGGTGCACGTTTGTTCATTCCTAGTTTGTTATTCTACATTTCAATTTGATTTCCTAGGTCATTTAGTTAGGTTTTGCATAGTACTTTGTATGTCATTTACATTTATTGTCTTTCCAAGCCCTAGCTTTGTGGTGATCCCTCTTATTATATTTAATAACACCCTAGGATACCTTATGGTAAGATCTCTTTCCACTACTTCATCCTTAGATTGAGATCTCTAGGGTTTCCTTGAATGAGAGTGAAGAAGATTGATGTTCTATGTCCTAAACCATAAGCAATGACAACTTTCCACCTTTCATATAGTAAAATCATAAAATAAGACTATTTCCCACACATTTAACTTGTACAAGAGAGAGTTATATACACTATAGATTAATCCACAAGTTATCAATGTAATAAAACTAATGATTTTAGTAATAATATTGAATACAAGCATATGATCTTTGTATCAGTTGTAAGGAGAGAAAGCATCATCTAGGGACTTTACCTCCAATCATAGCCTAGGTGGTCCCCTACTTATCTCCATTATAAAATTGGCCCAACCCTTTAAAGAGGGTCTAAGATAGTAATATCTACATAAATACCATAACCAATTCAAGGACAAGATACAAATAATTATAAACACTATTACATGTAGTTATCCATGCAAATGCTAGATGCCCTTTTGCTATTGAGGACTTTTGACTACCATATAGACCTAAAATTATGGAGTCATCGAAAAAGTATGCCTTTTCCTTGCTTAATTCAGGAATAATCAATGATAAATTGGACTTAATGTCACCTTCATCTATTGTTGTGAGGTGTTTTACACATCCACATTAGGTCTTGTTAAGCTAAATTAACCTAATTCTATCCTAATTTAATGTTGTAAAATGTATTTATTTACATCTTCACATTAAATTTAGGGGAATTTTAAATCAAGTGCACCTAATCTAGTGTTGTAATGTGTTTTACACATTCACATGGGATTTAGGGACCTTCTAAGCTAAATAGGCCCACTTTTTCCTGAATTTAGTGTTGTAAAGTGTATTTATTTACACTTTCACATTGCATTTAAGGTCCTACTACATTTATGACCTTTATATCATCATTAATAGGCCCCTATGACCCCATAATGTGTATCCCAAGGCATATTTTGATCAAAAACTTGACCAAATCAACATAAAAACTTAAAATCTTCACTCCCTACACTTTAGCATGAAAAATAGCCCATGTGGGACTCATTTTCCACCTTGGGAAAATGAATCCCATCCAGGTGGAACTCATTGACCTAGGATGGTAAACGAGTCCCATTTGGCCTATTTTTAAGGCTTTGAGTGGGAAAAGTGGGTTTTTAATTCAAAATTTTCCTATGTCGCCCTTGGGAATCAAATTAACAGTCATGTGAGTGGATTACCTATATAAAAAATCTTCTAAATCACTATTTCATTATAGGTTGAAGTCATCAAATCAATCAAGCAAG